>KN883072.1:0-29651 GCA_000934455.1 Apostichopus parvimensis
AACCCACGGCAATTCAAAGACGATATTATAATTTCACCCGCCATTTAGGGTAAGAATATCAAAATCGAAATCAAAGCTAACCATAGCATGTAATACAATTATTTTTTTCTCATTACATATTTTCCATAACACATTGATGTTGTACTTTAATGTCAATATATTGAGAGTTATTTTTGAAAAATAAAACAAACATAAACAAACATATAAATTACAATAACCCACACAAAACGTAAACGACATAGAACAGAATAGACATGATAGTATTGTTCCAATCCATGATTAAATACCCAAATATCAATCTCACTGCGTAAACGTAATAAACATACAAAATAATATCCAAAATGAGCTATATAATGATGAGCTTGATAACAACATTAATCTTCATAGTGAACTCCACAAAACAGTCTTCAATCCAACATGAAGAAGTTTCTGTCGAGTACCATCTTCCTTTACAACAATTAGCGAAGCTGGGACAGTCCATGGGATAAAAGCATATTTTACTCCTGGTCTATTTTTAACAACCTCTAGGCTTTGACGCAGTCGCTTTCTTGCATCTCGCACTGTTGGGGTCACATAACAGTGATAAAACAGTAAAACATGATAAAAACAGATAAAAAAATGTATTTCCTCTGTAAGTTTTTCCCTTCAAAAGCTTGGCTGAATGTAAAATCTCATCACGGTCAGAATAACGACGAAAACACACCTGGGTCGGTCTGGACTTGATGTTCCCGATCACTGGACCTCTTGGTATTCTATGAGCCCTTTCGATATCTTTTTCATTGACCTCCAATCCCATCAAATCCTTGACAATTTCCTTTGTAATCAAGCGCTCAGAAGACCGGCGTTCTCTTAATTCAACTGCTTCCGGAATACCATAGAAAATCAAGTTCTTACGACGTGATCGATTTTCTAACATCTGAACTTTAGAAAGAAGCGAATTCACTGCCAACGATAGTTTTTCATCTATTTTAGTTACCTCTGTCTTATCTGCTTTAAGTTTATAATCAGCTTTATCCTTCTCTACAGCATTCTCCATAAACTCAACCGACTCTGCAATATCGGTAATTGCTCCATTCATCGACTTCAGCTTCTCCTCCATCATTAAAAGGCGTTGATTCAAAGTATTTAATTGTTTAGGCATAGCTTGTAGCTTGGATAGTTGTTCCAATATACAGTCCAGTTTCTCGTCCATTGTCCTGCTTGTTTTCTCTTTGTTCGTAACTAACTAACGTACTTCACGGACAATATAGTGTCCTGATGGAAATGGTATAGTGTCCTACAGTGTACAAGCATGGCATACGTATAGGCTATATAGCAATATAGTGTACATTTCCATAGCCTATATAAGCCTACGTTACACTCTTACGTTTTGTTTTCTTCTTTTCTTCAAACCAGGGTTTCTGTATATCAAAATATCATCAAAATATCCACAGTTTCGCCTTTATATCCTTACAGAGCATCCATAACAATCATAGACACGAATAAAAAATATAAGACTACATATAAAGCAAATAAAACAGGAGCTGTGTTGACTGTGACGTTCGCCTGACGACAGCCATCTTATCTTCTTATCTTCATAGATTTTCCGGATGAAGCACAGTGTCTTCCCCTGAAAGAGGTGACCAAGGACAGTCTTCATCATAACTATGACGGTCTTAACTTCAAATCTGATATTCAGAAGGAACCTTTGGAGACAGAATATTTGTCTGTGGAATCTGATGCAACAGCTTATGAATCATCTACAGAAATAAATCAAACTGAGCAAGATGGTTATGAGATTCCCAATGTGCCGGAGGAATCCACAGCAATTTACGTAAACTAGAGACTAATATCAGGTGCTTATATCGCCCTGTCCATGAGAATTTATATGATTCTGTTAGCAGGACATTTATTTGGTTTGAATTGGTATAGCTTAGTGATTGTAACGTTAAGTTTGACATGAAAGTAATCGTAAAGGGCGTCAAGAATCAAAATGTACAAAATAAGTTTGGCGTTATGCAAATATGTTATCGTTGATAACTTCATCATATAATTTTATTACTCCAAATGTGTACGAGAATATGGTGTTTTTATATGATTTACACACATAGCTCCGTAATAACATCAATGAGATCAAGAACCGTTCGGTTATTGGGTTGTACTTACCCTTTCGAAAGTTCTGCAATTTTAAAAATGTGCAAGTTTCTTTTTCTAAAATCAAAGTTTAATTTCTATAAGCAGTATTTCGTTTAGAAAAATTTAGATAACCTTATCTTCCATACCAAACATTTAACTGATTAGTTTAGTGATACCAACACATTGTAATCATTAGTGTCGTTTGTGTTGATGCAATTTAATGACATGCATGATTGTAAGTGTTGGGCGAGATATATCGAATGTTTTATGGTATACCATAGGATGGTAAGGACCTTCTAGAAGCGAACTGTTAATGACAGACCCTTGCAGGGTAAAATAAGAGGTGTCGTCTGGAATTTAGATAGCTTGTTCGTTTGTTTCTCGAGGGTTTTAAAATGTATCTTGTAAATGATAAGAATGTAGCTCGGAATGATGAAACCGTACCGAATATGCATTGTGACCATATTTATTTGCGAGAGAGATAAGTTACGTTACGTACACAACCTGCTCTTATAAATTAAAAACAGCTTTCAGCTATCCCAGATGATCATTCCAAGAGAAACAGAGCTAAAGACCCACATTGTATAAAGCCTTTAACCAACGGGTGATATAAAAAAAAACACACTATACACCAAAAAAAAAAAGTGTGTGTAAAAGAAAAAAAAAAAAGGAGATAGAAAAAAAAAAAAAAAAAACAAAAAAAAAAAAAAAAAAAAAAACATTACAAAAAAGTGAGGCTCCTCTAGAAGAGACACACCAAAATAATCAATCTATTGAATCACATTAGTAGCCTGGAAAACCATGATTTAATTTTATAAGAGCATTTCTTACAACATCTAGTTTATTGATGTGAAAGAAGGTGTAGAGCTGTGTCAGTCGAATGGTGCAGTAGGATTGATATGTTCAATTTAATAATGTATTTCTCACAATCGTCGATCGTTCATTAATTGTTTTTATTCAATATTTGGAGAACACATCATCAGCTTTACCCTGCATGGATAAACAAAATTAACGTTAGCAAGTATTATTACCTACAATATTGTTTTTTTAGTGTCCATCATATGTTATAAATTTGCTAAAATTACCTTTGTCAGTGAGTTATGTACATGTAACCCTTTGAAAGTGATGTTTCACTTTAATATTTGGTGGCGCTGTATAGAATTAATTAGAGGGTTTGCTGATATTTTATGCCACTGCACGTGTCTAGGTGTTTGTTGCCTGTTAGCCATCTTTGCCCGTGCAGCCTCTTTAGCCTTGCTGTCCTCTTCGAGGCATAGTTTAGCTGGTAGGCTACAATTTGTCAGCTGGTGTTTTGTGATTTATCGTGAGACCTTCTGTAACTGATTACCTGGCAGCTCTCCAGACTGGTGTTGATGACCGGGTCTCCATACTTTGACGGTCGCAGGAACTTCGCCTGAGCCTGTGATGTCCGCGAACTGATCAATTAACGCGCGATATTAATTAGGGAAAATTCATATAGTCTAGCTGGGGATAAGTGCATGCAACGGGGATGTATTAATCTAGAAGGAGGTTTATCTCACTATTGTGGGATAGCATTCATTGTTACTATATTAAGCAGTACAGTATTAAGCATTTGAGTGTATTAATCTAGAAGGGGGTTATCTCACTACTGTGGGATAGCATTCATTGTTACTCTGTTAAGCATTATTGTATTAAGCATTTAAGTGTATACCACACCGTAGTGAAACGGGGGAATTCCTCTCTCCCGTCTCAATAGTTGAGTGCCCTGACCGTATTAAATTCAGTACGTGTTGGGACAATTAAATAACTTGGGTTTTGTGTCTTTATATCTTCTGCGTTAGGGGCTATTACACTAACCTAAATAGAGGGCGGACGAACCACGGGTTACATACATATGAGAAATAAATTGAATTGAATTTTTTTTTTACGTGAGTAAATTGGGGCGAAACAGAAGAAGGTGCAGGATACATTGAAAGTATACATATTAAAGTAAACTTGAAGGTAAAAACAGACATTAAGGTAATATTTACAAAACACTGAACTATCGTATATACTCAATGTTAAAAGATTAGAGTAGGATCTGCACGTTTGTGATATCGATTGGGTCACGGATCAATGAGCTTGGAGAGGGTGTGGCCATGGGGTCAATGAAGCACACTCTCATAAATGACGGAGATGTGGGGATCCTCACCCAGCAAAGCAAAACAAAAGCATTAGACGTCTGTTTGTGAATTCTTACGACTAATATGTGAGGTCGAAATGCGGAAGGGATTGGAAAGATTTAATTTGTCTTTTTTACGTTTTATGGAATATGATATAAAATACCTTAAACTGACATTCTAGAGATATTACAGAGTTGTCACTTTTTATATGCTGTAGTCAAAAATACTATTCATTAAGACCTATACCACGCTTTGTTTGTAAAAGCCTTCGTTATAACATGATATCAGTCCTTTCAATTAGTCAGACAGTCAAATCTCTAACACACATAAAATGGGTTCATATACTGGGAATCACATGACACGAAAGAGCCAATCCTGGAACAAAGAACAAACAATACCAAAGCCTTCGATGATGAAACTGTGAGGTAAATTAGATATTAGTTTCGGCTAAAGACATGCATAGAAATAATAAGAAATGGCTTAGAGTTTGGAACATTTAAATTTTCTGAAACCTTTGAGAGATAAAAGGTTAGGTTATTGTGATTCTGACACTCTTCTTCAATGGAATTGAATATCAACTCTCAATACATTGATTGCTTTGAAACATGATATTTGACATGATATGTTTTGGATGGAGGGGGGGGGGGTGATGTTGAGGGAGCATTAGATGGTGTGTCATCTTAGCAGAATACAACAATATTGTATGCCAGATTTGTGTGACGTCACAGCTTTCTCTTTTTTGACGTTCGATTGAGAGCCGACTGTAGACAAAATATGTAGGTATGTATGTATATAAGATCCTCCTGCAAGCAGGAACTCGCGAAGAAGTGCGAAGATATGGGTGGTAAAAAAAAAACAGCACAGTAAATATGAGAACTTGTTACGGAGACAACCTACGTGGAAAATATGGTGTCTGGCAGGCATCCTCTTTTTTCGCAATATAACTGCCGAATTAGCAATGTAAACTGCCGATTACTCATCTATCAAAACAAATGCTACTTACTTTTTTAGTGTCACACACTAAAATGCATCACATAGAGTAGAAAAGAATAAATGTCTGGCGAGCAATACTTATTATAAATCATATTTGAAAATTGAAATTTTCCAATTCATTCCTGCTTTCTACGTGTGACTGAATGCTAATATGAATTACTTTTCGGCAACCAAATACCAATCTACTGATGGTGTTAAAATCTAGAAGGTGTCTTGGTATAATAACTTTTTTTTTTTTAGGAATCCTCAAAAACTTTGATAAAATTTTGACAATCAACCTTAACCCTAATTCTAATTATATGTTAAGTTTTAAAGTAATATCCACAATGTAGATAATTGGTAGGCATGAATTGATAAAATGAAATATAAGACAATTATCTACAATTCTTTATTACCGACGAGTTAATTTCCTTACAATAGGGGTGTTAAAATTTACATTCATTAGCCAGCTGCAACAAGAATTAACGAAGCAAGTAAGAGGCTTTCCTCGGGGTTCCAAAATTATGGTACCCGTTAGTCGTTTTTCTTTAACTACAGTTAAACTATAAAGAACCTGAAATGTTTAGTTGTGTATAGCCAATGCCTAAGAGTGAAACGTTCAACTATGAACGATATTGTTCATAATCACTCTAATAGGCAATACATATCATAAACAGAGCTGCAACTTACATCAAAATCTTCTTAATTTTAATTTAATTTATGAATAAAAATTAGCTATGTATACACAATGATGAAGTGATAGGGTTTACTGCATAATTTTCTCTTATGTAATTCCTTTGTTGTTATAACCTTCGTTTCAAGGACACTCAACACAGGTTTCTGGCCTAAGGAGATTTTTGGAAATATTTTATTGTCATCTCTGAAAAGAGGAACATCACATTATTTAAATGTTATATGTGGGATTGTAATTAGGGGTTAATTTATTCAGGTCTCAAATAAGAAATTTTGACGAGCGCAAACTCTGCGTGATAGTTTTGCACATTTTTAATGAGTTTCCCCAGATTTATCAAAACTTCAAAAGTGCATGTATATCTTCGAAACGAAAAGAGCTTTTCAACAGATTCTGAATGAGATTATCAAACATAGCAAATGTATTAGAATATGCCACAAATTTGATAGGTGTCCATAATACTGTCAATGGTTTTGCTTTGATTCTGTAGATTATCATAAACAGATTGCGTCCCTCACATGTTTCTTGTTGACAGCCGGTTACCCCGAAAATACCATTAGGAAACAGTTTGCTGGAGTGAATAAATTTAGACGAACTTTCGTATCTAGTTTGACACACATTACCATCCATCTGTCAGAACAGTCACGTACAACCATAGCGGGACTTTGCATCCCTGGCATAAGATAAATCTCTAGCTGACCATTCAGTCCACCTTCCGATTGTCTTTTCACTGTCATTGCTGGTGAAGAGTTAAAACTAACCGGACCAGCATTTTCTCTTATGCGTTGTGTTTGCAGTGGTAACTATTGTAACATTGCGGTGATGCCTCATGTCGTTACGTAATACCTGTCAGTAACGCTTCGACCGAGTGGGGATATTCCAGTACGTCATTAACCTGCTCCATTGACTCATATGCCTAAAAATAGCATGGTATGAAAACGAAAGGGCCTGTTGTATACGTCACTACCGTTTGTTTAGGATTGGAGGAATCGAGGGACTTAGTGGGGGGGGGGGGCGGAGAACCAACGAGCAAGTTGACCACAGCTAACAGTTCTCGTTAAGCCTGTAGTTGTGGATATTCTGCACGCTGTACTGATGACAATGTATTGTCACGGAAATGACTCTCTCTCTCTCTATTGGTAAAACCACAGTTACTCGGAGAAAGATACTTTTCCAGCTATACTGCTATGAGAAACACTATTAACGCACTAACTGTCGTCTGCACACATATTGGTCGTGCACAGGGAAAAGTGTATAGCCTAACTGTAACGTATTGAAACGGACCTGTAATTGAAGTTCTATGGACATTACTGTTCATTGTGTGATTCTTTTATAATCTGCAAGAGTGGATTGTTGCAGTGTTTTCGCACAGGAAAGCAGAAAGTTTGCTAAGGAGGTATACAACAAGACCTTGTTACGTCAGGTAATGTCTAAACGATATTCTAATTCAGCATTCTTCGCAGCTACTTACGCAAACGCTAGTGTATTTGTAAGGACTGTTAATACTGGCCTAACTTAATAATGTAGCTGGTGGAAGCCTAGGTGTACGTCTAGTCTGCATATATATATATATAATGACTAACCGCCAGGTTATAATGAATGAACACTAGAAATGCGCTGGTGGCATAACAGGGAATACTGACTTCTAATAATGGATCATGCACAGAAGAACGATAGGCTACCGCAGTGAAAATTTCACACTAGAAGCTCTATAGGGTGTTAGGAAAAGCATATAGTGAGAATGTATGTTACTTTTAGAGTGGATAGCATCTTAGCCTAGGCTTAACAATAACTAGGTCACCAGACATCCCTGATTTCTAAGAAAGACACCGCAAAAGAATGGTCTCTGGAAATGCCCTGCGAATATCTCTGAATTTGGGGAAAGACCTGAATAATTATAATTTACCTGTTTGGCCTTCTGTTCATATAAAGGCTTGAAAAGAAGATGTGAACAACAAAGGTAAAGTTCATTCATGTTGAGAGTTCCCCCTGTTTACCAATCATCTACCAGAAGCTGAATAAAACTTTGCACAATAATGTTCCATTAGAAAAATTGTACCACTGAACCTATCTCCTGAGGGAGGGGGGGGGGGGTAAATTTGAATAATTAATAGCATCTTCTTAATCCTTCAATCCAACTGGTATTTTTGGACAACATGCATAGCTTAACACAAATTATAGTAAATTTCATTGTCTAGTATTATACAAATATCCAAATTAGTTGTTGGTCTTGCTTGCTTTCTCAAAAGCTGCTTATAAACTCAAGTCACTTTTTCAGGTACAGTACATGAAATTTGAGGGAGAAGCAGCTACAAAATCCAAGCGTTTGAACTATGAATTAAATGTACAGTGTTAAATAAGGAATCAACAAGTATCACAGTGTAAAGCTAATTGCACCCATTGTGGGAAAAATACCCAGGTCTAATAACTGGACCTTCAAGGCCAGGGGCGTAGCCAGGATTTTCAAAGTTGTAAGCACGTCTTTCTGAGCGGAGCGCCACCATCGGTTGGCGCGGAGCGTACAAGAAAATGGGGGGTTTGTGTTGGATTAACAAACCCCCCAGATGGCCGGTAACGGCCATTCCCGAGTGTTCATTCTGGTTCCCTGGCCTCTTGCTAACTTGAGACACCTCATTCAATATCATTTTTAAACCCAAAAGTCTGTTAATCAATGATAGGCTTATTTGACTGTGGAATGTTTCTCAACTGAAATATTATCTGCATAAACAGGTTCTTAACTAGATGTTAAGAAACTGACAAGATCGGATCCTAGACTTTTTCGGCGGGTAGAGTGTTGAATGAAACGGCACGTGATAGGAATGAAAGCCTAGATGACAGAAGAATAGGTCACCTAATTTAGCCATATTCTTGCTACGTTCATTTCAATAGTTTTTCCTGTCTAGACTCTTAAACTCGTCCAGCAAGCTAATGGATTTGAATTATGGGTGTTTTTAAGAAAAAAAAGTGTAGGCCCGGGCCTTCAGTGCTACATACTGGCTACGCCCCTGAAGGCAATAACTGTATTACTCAAATCGTCAGCAAGGCTTCTTTGTTTAAATTTTACCAAAAAGCATGCAGTGTTTAGAATAGAAAAGTTTTAAATCTATTGTACTATCAATTACCAGTTAACAATCTTTAAGTAATTTGTGTAGAGTAAATATATACATACTAGGTTGACAACTATTGTAATGGTACGGTTGATGCCTCATATCATAGTGTAAATTTAATATATTGTACCTTTCATCGAAGCATCCACTGAGTGGGGACTTACTGTATACCATTACATCATCATCCTGCCCCAGAGACTCATATGCCTAAAAATAACATGGCAGGAAACCAAAACGACTATGCATGCATAGCATACCGTGTGTATAAGCTTGGCAGAATCATGAGACATGGGGAAAAGTCTGTATTATAAAATAATATCAAATGTATAATTAATAGAGCCATTGTCAAATAGTTGAAAGTATATATGGTTTGAAGTCTTCTTTCCTAAGGGATGTACTGTATATATATTGTGATGTGGCACTGGAGATAGCAGGACTTAAGAGTTCAGAAAAGATTGAAGCAGTATGGTGAACATTCATGTATTATTGAATGCTATTAAATAGATACGCGGTCTCTTTCATTTTCATAATTTATAAAGTACATAACATGCGTGTAATTTCTTAGTATATATAGGAAAGGTTATAGCTGGTGCTTCTATTAAACTATGTACATGCAATACAGGGATTTACCCATCATGCATCTCTCCAGAAGAGGAAGCAGGAAGTAAAGACTGTTTACATTATTGTCTGCATCGTTTCTTCTTTCCATTTGCATTCTTTGATATAAAGATTATGTTTTATTCCTATACACACTCTTGCTTGATTGTGATTGTCTTTAAAGACATACTTGACTAGACAAGCAGTACAGTTTACCAGTATCTACGTGTGTTGAAACCTTCCCTATTTGGTTAACTTTCAGTACGAGTTACACCTAACAGTTTGTCGATCAGGTAACCAGACTTGTACGAAACATGCCATAACACTTCAGCAATTTGAAATTTCCATGCCTTATGAGTATTGTAGTGAACTCCAGTACAATTTGCACTAATATCTGTAGTAAGTAGGTTCAATGAGAAGGGGATTGGTGTAAGGGATACAGTCCCATAGCCCAGGGTTAATTAGTGGGTCCAAGGAAGTATGTATTTAAGAAGGAGAATGTAGTATATTGTTTAAAATATGAAGACATGAAATATTTGGTGTCTAATAAAAACTGTTCCTGTGGCCTGATCTGGCTCTCTATGTCACACCGGGCAGTCATAGTCATACACAGTGAGATTAGAATTAGTCGGACTGGCTCTATCTTCAAGTAAACTTATCATGGACCCAAAAAATTAAATATTAGAACATCTTTTGCAATAAGTGTCAAATCTGGCAAACTATTATTTTAAAATAAAATCGCAATTGGGCAGATCTGCTAGAGTCACACAGACTAGCTATTCCACATTGGACTTCATGTAAATCAGCAATTAAAGAGAAGTGAAAATCACATATAAAGAGTTGAAAAGAAGCTCGACTTCTGAGTCAAGCTTGTTACTAACATTACCATGAGACTTTAGGATAAATTAGTTTCAACAAATGCATCAAAATCAACTGTAAAGGTTGCTTTAAAGTAGATGGTTTCTTTTTTGGCATGAACTTTATTCACAAGAGCACAGAAATCATTCATTCCATCAGACTTTGAGAAGAATTACTACGTCTGCAGTGCAAATGTGAAGGGGTATTGTTTAAAATATGGTATGTTGATTTGTACTATGGAAAAAGTAGTGGAGTCTTCAATGAGTTCACATAATTTAAAATTTAAAGCTTGGATTAACTAAATGTTATATGGTTCCCCCTCATTGAAAAGAAGAACCCTATTGAGTTCAGTGGAGTCAAAGGTCATTTGAGGTTGACAGTCTAATTCAAAGTTTAAAAACTTTGTGAACACAATAACTAAACAATAAAGCTTTAATTTACTTCATACCCAGTAAGTGAATCCAATTTGTTGAGTGTGAGAACTGTGCTGCTTTCAGTGGAGGTCAAAGATCATTTGAGGTCAACAGAGGTCAAAGTCTAAAAGCGTTGTAAATCAAAAAGGAAGACTTGGATTTGCTTTGAACACACATAATATTTTGATCCACCTTATAAAATGAAATACCCTTATCATTTTCTGTGGAGACAATATTGTCACCTTCCAGTATTCTTCTGGTTATATTTCTTACTCAATCTGGTCTTGTTCAAGGTATGACTACTCACTACCTCAAGTTATTAACTATCAACTGAATGCATCTCTTTGAAAAAAATGTTCCACTGTTGTGATGCATGAATTAACAAACATAAACTTCATGGTCCATGAATTTAAAATCATTGAACATGATTACTCATGTTAGCTCATGTTTCCCATTAATGAATGAATCAAGCTCTGTAGGCCTTAGTATTCAAGGTAAAATCATTTTGCCAAAGATATATGCTAAATATAGTGAAAAAAAAGGGATCATTTATACTGAAACTTTTACATGCATTTGACTTTGCCACCCAATGCCCTTCCCTAACTGATAAAATGCAATATCTACAACCATGCATACCCATGCATGGTTCCAAAGTTGTGAATATTAATTCAGAGTGACTGAGACTCTAGGAAGGTTCCTGTTTGTATGCTTAAACAATACTATACTGTAGCCTACTCCAGTGAAATGTAGACCTATAAGGATTTGATCAAGTGGATTTGACCATCTAAAGTACTGTAGTTGTCAGTTTTTTTCAGGAAATGGAACAATTTATGCCAAGAAATATTAGGCTAAATGTGCAATGATATTTATGTTTTTTTTCTTCTGAAATAAATAAGTAATGTAAACAACTCCCTCAACCCCCCCAAATAGAAAGATAGTAGTTTTTCTTCTGTCTTCTGCACGCACTGTTTGTATACTGACTTCCAAAGTTGTTTTCAGAATGGTTTAAGTTACAGAAACCAAGTAAGTTGGACGTCCATGATCAGAAGATTAAGAATATAAATCAAATCTTACAAAGGCACCAACCAGTGTGCAGTGTGTTTTCCATTCTCTGTGTTGGCTGTATGACGTTAAACTAGGGAGACAAGTTTAATCATTAACAGAACCAACAGACTTTTTGTAGCAAGGAAAAGGAATTGGAAAACCCTACATTGTATGTAGCAATATAATTCACCCCTCACGGGTTGGATGAAATGAATATGTATCTCAGTCTTTTATTTCAGGGAAACTCAAAGTTACTTTACGAAACAGCTTTGCCTTCAACGCTTATGCTGCTGAACGGGAATTCTTTACGTGTCACATCAGTGAAACAGACAAGGCAGGCTTGACTGTTACTTCAAGAAGAGTAGTCAATACCAGAAGTAATGCTAACTATGCTAATAATAATCCATCTCCAAATTATCCTTCTTATGTATCTAATGGTGTTTACAAGATTGACCTGAGTTACAGTTATAATGGAGCTTTTGGTGTGTTTGCTTGTGATATTTCTGGCACTGGCAGGGAGCTGACATCCATCCAGACTATATTATTGAGGTCAGATGGTGAGTCAATGAATACCAATGCAAATTTATGATACTATAATACAAAATCACGTTACTAGTGAAATTGTGGAATACCAGCAAGGGACAATGTTAAAATGGTTCAACAGACTTGTAATATGATCCTCAATTGATGCACTTCTGCATTTTGCATGTTAGTTGCCAATTTTATCTCATTGATATGTAATGTACTGTACATGCGGATGTGATACTGTAGAGTACTGTATGTCAGCTGTTGCTGCCGATCAGTGCTCTATTAGTTTACCATAGCAATATTTGACATGGAAGTGCATGATGTGGAATTTGTATTGGTACTAAATTGTTTGGTTTTGGTGACGTGAGAGCGTGAGCAATTATAAGATGTAAACATGTTGCAAACGTCTCCTGAGTCACAATGCTGGTAGACAGCAAACGTTGTTGTGTACTGTCCCTGACTGAGCATGCAATGTTGAGCCTCTGTGACTTATGACATACTAGTGTAGTACAGTAGAACTGACTGCTTGTACTTTTGATAATTAATAAGCAAGTTAAGTGTTCAGTGGCATGGGTAGCTGGTAATCAGGTGTTTCTTAATCACGCAAGACATCTATTTTGTTTGAATAAAAGCTATTAGCCAATATGTATGATTAGAGTTCATAACTTTTTACCTTAAATTGCAAGTACGGTTTCAAACACTTTGCCCTATATATGTCATATCTGTCACAAGTGATCCATATAAGTTTATGGAAACTATATATTGAGTGGTTGTGTTATTCTTCTACATGACCTTGCTTACTGTATTATAAAGCAATGTGAAAGTGACAAAGGGGTCAAGGTCAAAGTCTGTTAAATGTTAAAAGTGGCGGAGTGTATAGCCTAGTGGTTAACGCCGGCGTCTCCCAGTCATGAGATCCCCGGTTCGATTCCCCGCCGACAGCAATGTGTGTCGTCTGGCAAGGGTGTTGTTCAATAACAACTTCCCGACATGGACGTTAAATGGATGTGTGCCGAGAGATTGGCTTCGGTCAGCTTGCGAGTCTATAAGCCTTCATGGCTTCTTTCGCGAGTTCCTGCTTGCGGGAAGATCACATATACATACATACATACATACAAAGTCTGTTAAATTTATAACAAACGAGAGGACATTTTGATTATATCAAAATGATAACATCCTGGCAGCCTGAAAGCCTGAAAACTCATGTACAACTTGCAAGCTTGAAAATTTAACTCAACATTTCACTATTTAGCCCAAGGTCAAAGTTCAATGAAAGTCAAAGGGTCAAATTTTTGCACTAACCAAATTGGCAGAAAATATATTGCAAGCTTGTCTTAATGTTAATTTGATGTTTCTGTGGCTGAAGTTGGAACTTAAAAAATTGCTGGAAATTTAAAGAGGAATTAAATCCTGGGGTTTTACAATGAATTAGTTGAGAACAATATTCTATTTTGTTCAAATAGTCACAAAATGTTTCCCTGAATTTTCAGGATTTTTTAAAAATTTGTATGCGCATTATGTAAGCATTCAGATTGTTGCTCTTCAAAAATGACAGTGCTTCAATTAGATGTACAGTTAGTGGGCCATGTTAGTAATTAAGGGCAAATAGTAAAGAGCAAGCTTTACCTGTTTGTAGTGTTGGTTGCAGTACTTCCCTTGAACGTTGATAACTTCACAAGTCCTAAAACAATTGGTTGCAGTCATGCCGACTGTGTAGTACTGGCCTCTTGAAAAGACAATAATTGGTCAAAGTAATGCTGATCAATTGCATGAATTTCAAGGCATCTATATCTTCTTTCCAAAACAATCTGTGTACATGTAGGGAAAGCGTCTGAAATTAACATTTGTGTTTGATCAAAGTGACTCTGTGAGTATACCAGTTACTGATATTAACTGGCAATTAGCCAATAACCAGAGTGCATTTCAAGGGCGGTATTGATAGAATTTACAGGATGAAAAAATATATGCTGTCAAAACTAATATAATTGCAATATTTTGTCACTTTCGTCTCAGCTAATTTAAGCAGTATTTTCTAATACTTCCATCAGTAAAACAATATCTCAAAAACTACAGTAGGTCTTGATGTAGAAACAGCAAGTGTTTATTTCTCCTTCATTAAAGTTGAGTAGTGTTCTTTTTGGTGATTCTGAACATACCAAATTGCGAACAAATTGCGAACAAATGATGAAAGTGTCATACCCATGTTGGAAGAATTGAAAAGTTTTAAGTGAAACCTATCTACCTAAGAGTAGTTTGTGGTTGGAGTGGTGGGGTGAAATGGTTGTTTTTTGTGTTTTTTTATTTGACACAATTTCATGTAAGGTTGATAAAGCATTTTATAATTTCATAAATATTTTCCAACAGCAAATATAATTCCAAATGACAGGTTACTTACAAGGACTGTTAATAATGGTGATGAAGGAATAGTTTTAAGGATGGATGAGGTGACTAGTAGGAACCACGCAGTGTTTTGGAAAAAAGACGACAGTGCTTCCTTCAACTATGGTTCTCGTACTCTGAATGTACCTCAAAGTGGAGGAAGAATTAGTTTATCAGATGCTGGAATTTATGAGTGTTATCACAATAGTCGACGTAACAACGCTGTACAAGGACTTCAGCGGATCATTGTTCGAGGTAACAACATTTTCTATCAATCAATCATGTATTCTAATAATTTAAAGCAGCATTTTGCGTCCTTTCCTATGATTTTTCTCAACCTCACTGACTCCACTATGCCATAACGATATACATAACTAGCTTATCTATTTAAATCTTACTTCAAATGGTGGCATAAAAGTCGACAAATTTGCAACTTTCAACTTTGTTTTTCTCCAAGATATTTTCCGTTGGGATCCCAATAAACCTTGCCCATTATATGAATATTTAAACACTACGAACGTCATTGACCAATATGTAATATAACACCAGCTTGATTTGTGCAGTCTATATGGCAGTTGTACCAGGGAGTTCCATAAAAACTCCCTGGTTGTACCACTGATCTGTACATCAGTGGGTTGTACCAACGCAAAGTCTTGAATCTATTTTTAGCAATTCACGGCTCATAACTAAACCAGGATCTCTGATTGGTTGAATTCAAACTAGTGGGTTTGGGGAACTGTATGCGATTAATATTAAAAGTGGAATTTGTCGTGGACACTTTTCTCATGATCTGCAACTATCCTTAATTACTCTCCAATTAACGTTGTTGGCAGGGAAAAACTTTGCTAATATCTTATTTTGCTGTTTTGTGATTGATATATATGTAAAAAAAACTCGATGGACATGTCAAAAAAGTAGAAAACTGCGACCAAACGCAAAATGCTGCTTTAAGAAATGTTTGCAATATTAGCATTTCCAAAATTTCAGTTCAAGAGATTAATTATATGAGTATCATTGCTCATCATGTGGCTTGTACAGTACTAACTTTTCTGAGAACAAATGTTTAACAGGTAAGTTTTTCAAATGAAAAGTAAAATTCAAATGAGGGACTGTCAGAATGATGCTTTGCCTTTGCCGTAAGTACTGTACTATGAACAGTTTGATATTTATCCTGTGATATAAACTCCACATTTGACATGTATCAGTAAGACAGGTAACAATTGTGACATAATGTGAATTGGACTTGATCTTGGTTCATGCTAGGACAAATTCTCTACATTTATCAGTGACATCTCAAATTAATCACATGATATTAAGTGAGGTCACTAATTGTCAGTTCAATGAAGCCATAATGATATTTTGAGGCAATTTTTAATGGTCTTCATACTTCTTTTAGTTTCCTTTTTGTTGTGTAACCTACTATAATGTGCAAATTTCTTCGTCAGTAGATGTCGAGTCGATCTGAATTGAATGAAATTGTTGAGTTTAGATATTCTAGTAGAGTAGAGCAGACTCTTACATTCACTGAGTAATGTTGAGTCTTCCAGTTGGCTTGAGTCGGTTATTTGAGACATGTATTAGGAAGATTGCATTCTCATCCCTTTCTCATCAACAAAGCACTTAAATATGGAATAGCATTTGTTATCTTGTATTATCCAGAACGTTAATCAGCATTGTCAACCTCCCTAGACTATATATTTATAAGACTGAAGTGGTCATTTCCTTCTATCAGTACCTGTACTGAATGACCTCCGTAGTTTTCCTTACCTACGTAGGCTTGTACTTCATGTTATTCTAGTTTGGTATTCTCTCCTTTAGCTTGCCCTGCATATCACTGGGGTCCTCCAGATTGCTTTGGCATCTGTGAAAATTGTTACAATGGAGGAGTCTGTGATGACACAACTGGAGAGTGCATCTGCCCTGTTGGATTTAAAGGTTCAAACTGTCTCTCAGGTAAGAGTACTTTTGTGTGTATGGAGAATTCTACAGCCCATCAACAAATGCAGTGTATAACTATCAAACCTTTAACAAAAACTTTAAATAGTTTTAGTGAACAGAAATAAACATTAAAACCTAATTTATGGATTGTGTCTGTTTGTTGGCTGATTAGCCAAATGTAGAGATACAACAGCAACAGGTTCCCAGTAAACCAGAAAATTCTTACCTGATCTGTTTATAACTTTTTCGGAGAGTCATGTGTGCATTAAGAGACAATACTACTCAACCAAAAAATTTGATTAAATTCAATAGGGAATATTCAGTTTTGGTTCTTAGCATAACTAGTGGAAGTTATGTGAATTTTAAAAAGGATCTTACAAAACTTGTGTTATTTTAGACAAAAATTGTGATTTAAGTCAAAAATTAGAATATGTGTGCGTGAGGGACAGAATGTGCATAAAATGATTATATAATGTATTAGATAGGTGAATCGAGTTCTTATTTTATATTTACATTCACAATTATCAATTATATACACTATAAATTCAGTACCAAAAATATTGTCAAAAGATTTGGGAAAAATCGTAAATCAGGTGCCAATGTAAGACATGAAAGTTAAGTTTTCAGATGGAGAAATTGCTTTGATATACAGTATGTGAAGTTCTTCGAATTATTAACAAATTAATGCCTTAACATATACAACTTACTTTAAAAATTATTAAGGAAGTGTTTCCATTTTCATTAGTAATTTCACCAAGGAATTGCAAGGTGACCACCTGAGACTTTGCTGAAACCAAATTGTTTCATTTACACAAAAAAGGGGTAGTCATGTGACATGGTCACGTGAGGACTAAGTTCTGTCAAATGTAACAGCCTCTGAAAACTGCTGCACAATTATGACTGGATCTTTCTTCTGTCTTGGAAATTAATAACTTTTAACTATAATAAGTCACAAAGCTCAAAATGTTCTTGTTGGGTTTTACTTGTCCAAATGTTATTCATAATATGATGTCAAAACAGCAACAACTATCTTAGCAAAATGCATCTAATTATCAAATTGGTACTTTTTTCGAGAAGCCTTGCAGGGTTGTCAAGTTTGCTGAGGAGGCATAGCAGCATACATAAATACCAATTGCAAAGAAGGTTATCACTTTTGTGTGCACCTCACAGCCTGGAATATTGTTGGAAAGTCCATACAGCAGGCATAGGGCAATGTCTGTATAACATTAAGGGGTACCAATATCACCACTGATGCCCTCTGCCGGAAAGGTATTATAAAGGCTCCAGTGCAACGGTTTTCTGCAAGAGGGTTGTAGCAGATATCATGTCAAGATCAAAATTAGTGCTGACAGTCCCGTGCCACTTGCAATGCTCTATTCCTACAAATGGCAGGACCAGATCTTTGTTACCCACATAAAACCAAACTTGTGACATTTTGCACCAGGAGGTTTGGCATACCAGACAGATGCTCTATCTGTTTCTGTAGAAATATGCGGGTGCCACTTCATCTAGTACTAAGTCACATCCTCTGGAAAAACCAGGCAGTTAGTAATCCTTATAGCACCCTTTAAGTCTTGCATACAAATTGTTCATAAATCTTCTTCAACTCCTCTTGGCCAAGTTGGCTGTCAGTGTCCTTTTTGACATTCCTTACCTACTGCTCACCTAATGGAGGGTGAACATTGCTGTATTTGGACTCCAAGGGCCTATATTTAACTGCATGGAAACTGTCCAAGCTTGGTTCTGACAGAAAGGATTTTCTGAACTGTTTTTTCTGGAGTTTGACTACATTGCATCCTTCCTTAGCTTCACATCCACATGAAGAGATGCACAACTGACCACTACTGGTACTCTCCAAAAAAAAGCATTCTGTTAAATGACCAATAGCCTTATCTAGAAAAACGAATTGTTGACTTCCCCTTCAAGGACTAATAAGAAACCTACAATTACAGATGATGATTTAGTCATGATTTCACAATTATAGTTAGCATCAGGGATAATGTGCATTACAACTTTGCTATTTCATTTAAGTCAGAATAAAAAAGCAATGTCAGAGTATTGTCATGCTGTGTTAAGCTTCAAGTATGGAAGTTGTAATGAGAGCACATGAAAGTTTCCTATGTGAATTCTGTTTTATCATGTAGTCTACATATTTCATTTCCAGCCTGTGATCCATTGGGTAGATTCGGATTCAACTGTGAGTTTCAATGTGATGAAATTGGAGACTATGATTTCGCCTGCAGAGATTACATGTTTTGTTTACCAGATCCATTTGGCTGTAGGTGTGCCTCTGGATCCAAAGGCCTTGACTGCAGAACAAGTAGGTTTCTTAATTCATCAAGCAATGAAAGCACGGCTAAGAATCTTACGTACATAGGACAGAATAAACCAAAAAAAGTGTTACCATGGTAACAGATCACCCAGCCGTGCGAGGAAGAAATAAAGTTACACGATCGTTTGCGTTCAGTTATCTTATGATCAGCGCGCAGACGTGAACTCAAGTAACAACATGCTGTAGGTTATCACATACTATATAATATGTAATATATATATACACGTACATATAGTTATGAGTTGTAAATATTTTTTTTAAAAGGAATGGGTTTTTAGATGTGTAAAAAGCTTCACAATGCAGTTTACAAATAATATTTACGAATATTTATATATTAATCATGATGATAACCATGGTTTATAACAGTTGCTTACTACTGGCATGTAAAGTGAGTCTTGGCAAATTGCTTCACTAACTTTTGAACATAACTCAAGCCCTGTAAGATTTAACTAATAGCTTGGGGTTGATATAAACTGTGTTTTACGCTGGCCCATTATCTAGACTATATTAAGTAAATGTAAACTTACAATGCATGTTTTTCAAGCATAATATATGTATGTATTCTAGAAATTATCTTGTTAATTGCTCTACTGAGATTATCAGCTGATTTCATTTATATGTATGGTCACCTTTTTATATTTTTCAGGTTGTCCTCACGGTACATTTGGTGCTAACTGTTTACAGACTTGTCATTGTAATGGTGATGGTTGCAATAGATTCACAGGTGTATGCACCAATAATAATGGCAGATGTCAGACAGGATACTCTGGAACAAACTGTCAAAGTAGGTTTCATTCACAGTGGAAGCCTTATTAAAACAATCAATGTACAGAATGGGGAATCTTTGCAAAACACAAAAATATGATAATTTCCCAAGTTACCCAGTAATGTTTGTTTTTATTTCTTAAAAACGTTCTTTTGAAATATTTCAAGTTTCACATTTCTTTCTTTCTATACAAATATGTTGTTACTGTAGAGTGATAGGTTAATAATCTTTTTTACTATATATTAATATTGAATACCTTTAAACTGTTCATTAAGTAGCATCAGAAGAGATGGAATAAGGGTGAGATATTCAATTGAACAAGATCGTATTCAGTATTATAGTATAAACATATATAAATATATTTATATAGTGTAAAATTAGGTCATGTGTTCTCCAAAGAAGGTGAAGTACAAACCATGTAATAAGACAGGGGCATAGTCAGTTGACTTGAGGAGTACGTAATATGATTATTTTTATTTTAAATTTTGTGTTGCCCTGAAACCTTCCTCAGCAAAATCATAAGAGTAAATGGTTACCAAATTATATACCAGAAATAAATATTGTCAGTAAATTATACAACAATCACACCTTCCATTATTGACAATTTTCTTTCTGTAATTTCGTTTGGATATATGTTAACCGAAAATTTCAAATGGTTTGTATAACATCATTGAAACAGCGAACCTGCACCTGCACCGGACTTCGATATATACCTACACATATGATAAAGAAAATCCATGTTTAATCCAAAATAAAATAAATATAGGGGAATGTCAATTTTGACAAATAAGGAGTACTGTTAGAAAATATATTAGAATTTTCGGTCCAACTGGGACTTGGCAGTGGAAAGTCCGTCTTTTTATTGCCAAGTATTGCTGAAGAAAAAATATGATATATTCTCAAATACAGTACTCCTTTTTATTTGGAGTACACAAGGATTTTTTAATATGTATGTATATCTATTTATATATTAAACAATATCTGATAATTTGGTCTTTTTTTATTAATTTGTTTTTAATTGATGAATATAATTTGAGAACTAAGATCCAATCATCACATACCGGTTTTATTTAACATGAGTTTACACATGTCAAGTTTGACACAGACGAGAAAGACAGAGATGTCAAAGTTTTTGATCCAATTCTGCATTCATTACTAACATTAACAAAACAATACTAGCTCTTACAGCATAAATCATTTGTTTTTTTATATTATAAATGTCTTTGACATAAGTGTCACATCATCTTATACTGTGAATGTTCCTTGAAGGATTCGTAAGTAATTGCAAGTGAATGTCTATCCAAAAATGAGACCAAATTAAGTAAGAAGTTTATCAAATTTTCAATTAGACATATCCATTTAGGCAAACATCTTTCTCTGGTTTTCAGTTCCTGAACGATGTAAACGAGGCTACTATGGGGATGAGTGTCTTTTGAAGTGTCATTGCAAGAATGATACAGCTTGTAACAAAAATACAGGAAGGTGTAACCAATGTGCTCAAGGATTCGTCCTGCGTGATCCAAATGAAAATTGTCAAGGTATTGGATCAATATTACCATATGCATTATGTTGCTGTTTGCTTCTTCCCTTCTGTTATATGTCATTTATCACTGGCATACTTTGTTGATCCAGTGGAGTTAACATTTGCTCCATTTTCACTTGAGTGGGCTGAGGGGAGGAGTATATTTGTATTGTTATTTTGCATGTCAAATTTTCAAGTAACATTGAATGTGTATTTGCCTGTCATTTTCATTTTTCTGCCTCCTGTATTTCCTCTTTACCTTAAATATGTGGGAATTTTCAGATTTAAACACATAAATAGTGATCATTTCTATGGCTCCAAAATTCTCCAAAGCAACTAAAATTAAAATATTTTATCATGGAAGCTAAAATGTAAACAAAATGAGTAACAGAAAGCTGTAAATTGGTTACAACAGCTTTAGTTCAAGTGAAAGACCTATGTTACATTTATTGATGGTTGCAGATGTATGCAGTTTTCTAAATTAGCCTTCATTTTAAGATTTGTGCACACTCACTTTAAACATAATTTGCTCTCTGTTTTATACTCATACTCAGAATGTGCTATAGGATTTTATGGTGAAAACTGTGAACAGGAATGTCACTGCAATGAAGCCTGTCATAATATCAACGGTACTTGTAATGGCCCATGCAAGACGCCATGGGTTTCCTGGAACCCTAGATGTCAGACAGGTACAGTATTATTATTTATTTTTAACGAATAGATGCAGTGGTATTTAACACAAGTTTATTTGCCAAGTATCAAATCAAGTTGATAAATTAGTAACAAAAGCCTAAAGCACAAAATAAAATTGCAAATTTTGTTTTCCTCAAAAATTGTCGGATGTTGGGATCATAAATCTTTGATACCATGAAAAGCTGACATTTTGGACATTGCCCAAACACTAGAAATGAAAACATATCTCCTTCTGAACCAACAAACTGCACTTAAACTTTAACTATAGTGGCTTACTGTGAATACAGAGTGTATATGGACAAAGTGTTCTGCTGCTTCTGCAAATGCATGATAGAGTATTAAGGTGTTAGGGAAGGAGGATGTAGCACAAAATGATAGATCAAGAAGCATTCATAGCATTGATGGTAAAAGTTAGCTGTGGGGTGATCGCATCCCTCCCTCTTCCATATTCCTCTTTCCATCCTTGATTATGATAACAGGTTGAAGAGTGAATCATGGAAATTGGTTTTCTTTTCCTTATGTTTATCGGGTTCATTAGGTCACAATGTGTACACAGACAGAATAACATTTTATGAACAAAATGGTGCTTTGGGTTGCTTTTGACCTGAATTGACCATTATTATAGTATGAAGCATGGCTTCATCTAAGTTTATGTTATCTTTACCGTTACCATATTTATAGAAAATGTGGTCACCTCACTTTCTTAGAACAAATAGCAGGTTTATTTTCTTGTTTTATTATTTTTTACCATGCAGGGATGGCTGACATTCAAGTGTCTAAAGTTAATCCTGGAGCAACAGCTGAAATCAACTGCACCGTAGAATCTCCAGATGACCTAGCAAATGTGACAGCTAGATTGTCTGTAACTAGAGCAAATCAAGATGAAAGTTTTGTTGCAGATGTGGGAGATCGAATAGAACTGTCATCTCAATCAATAGAACAATCATACAAGGTTTCCAATGTTATGATTGAAGATGTTTTTAGTTGCTATTTATCCGATAGAGCTAATACTTTGGTGAATGATGGGCGTCACTATAGACGGAAAGAAGCATACCTCTATGGTAAGTTCATAACGTAAGCTTCTATGATCAGAAGGATGAACTTTTTGGTATATGCATATCAAATGGCTTATTAAAGCTGTCATCATTTTGTCCAGTTTGTGCCTATTTAATTAGTATATTTTGGTCTTGCAATTAACATTGTCATTAAATGAACTGATCTTATTAATCTTAAAATTGGTGTTATTTTTCAACTTGACAATCAAGGCTTTTGCCTGTCCTTTAAGTGACTGAGTTACTTAAACACGCTAATCCAGGGACCCCTAAGACCATCCCACACAACAAAGGGTGGACAAGGTGTACAATAACAATAAATAAAAGTATCATTACTTCCAATTTATTGTGTGGAAACCTATGATTACTACTGAATATCCATGTACTTTGCATGAAAAAGTGTGAGTTTGATACACATTTGTCTAGTAGTCACCATTGTGTTTTACCTGTAAACATTTGTGATCCCAGTTATGCGTTGAAACACATTTTTGTTTGGGCGCTATAAGCGAAGGAACCCCTGAATCCTTCCCTTGCAGTAAAGTGTGGATAAAGGGCATCTTTAGCAGTAAAGAAAAATATCAAAATGGTTCTTAAGTTGTGTTCAAATCTAAGATTACAGACACAGAAACCATTCTGTAAAAACACAGGGTTATGTGTGACAAACATCGTCCAACTTATCTATTCGTGTATATTTACGGGTGCAGCTGTGGTCGAGTGGATAAAAGTGGTGGCATTTGAAGCAATGAGGCTTAGCAATCGGGAGGTTTCGGGTTCGATACCCGGCCAGGTCATATTACGGTGGGTTTTTCATTCAAGAGCTATCTACGGTTTTCCAATCTGAAATGATTTTTTAATTGAAAAGATTCCAAATTTGAGTTAAAATGTTGAATTGGAAGCCACCCGACGTGTAGGTTGTAAGGTTTCTCCCACAGTTGTGGTCTCTTAAGTATCATAAAAATAACTGCTGATTTTGATTATTATTATTATTCTATCATTAATGGGTTAGATTGTCGCGGTTCTGCAACATGTAGAAACACACATTTCTTCACTTTGTGAAGTATGTTCACATGTTTTAAGCACACATGAAAACAAGTAATTTATAGTTGAAATTGTGCTTTATCTGTTTTGTTTTACCTGTGATCACATGTGAAAATAGTGTATTTTCATAAGGGCATGTAGAGATTCCTAATATTTCACTTCTCAAATAATGTAGTATTTTATGTGTTTGTCACAAGGGTATGTACATCCGTACTAAATTGACTAGCAGCTTGGGTAAAATTTCACTATGGCCTAAAAGCTGAAATTAGCAACCACTTTCGTTTAAAATAACTAGTCCCATCTCATATTTTGCAAATGTCATGTGATCTGCTGTAACTATAAATACCTCCATTCTCAATAGCATCTGATTGCCAACATGTTTTGCAGACAGATATTTATATAGATATTTGAATATTTTACAGACATTATACATATATAAACATATTATATGATTATTAAATAATAAAGTCATGTGATATTTAACATAGATATTTTGCAGATAGTGACATATGAAACGTTTAAGTTTAATGAAAAGAAAGAGGATCCCTTACATTTAACAACCCCTTGACTTTTATTTAAAGTTTCTCTCCTCATCACTTCTTTATGGGAATCTGAATGAATCAAAGCATCATTCTAGGAGTGCCCTGGTTGGCTTGAATTATGTAATGACAGGAATTACATGTCATGAATATTAAAACAGTGATTCGTCTCAATGGGTCACTTTAATGCTGCCATTTGTAAGGGTTACATTGCTCTTAACCTGTTTAGAACCAGTTTGATGGCTTTTCAAAGTGACATGAATACAGAGGTTTAAAATAAATCAATATGTTAGGATGCTTGAAATCTTAGAGCCCTTGGACAATTTCACTGATGGAGGTGAGTAAATTGAAGGTTTAATGCTCCAGCATTTTGTCATGATATATGTAAGTGTGGGGGGTCACTTGAAAAAAGTAGGGATATATGCAAAATATATTTTCAAAAACTTCAAATTTAGTGAATATATATTACCTTTTGTTTAACAAAGTTCAAGGAAAACCTGGACAGATTTTGTTCATTAACCAACACAGAGAGCTGCTTTGCTGTATATAGAATTTGCAATTTTAACTTATTTAGCTATGACTTAGACATAGAATTTTAAAAAGAGCATTCATTGGAAGCAAATACAATGGAGAACTGTCAAACAAGGTAAAATCACACAATTTCCCTTTTTTTTCACTTTAATTTTCACACAGTCCTTCCACTAATAGCTAGATCCCCTGACTTTATATCTGCTTCAAACACTACAATCACGATATCTTGGACAGCGTGGAATGACATCAGTGATGTAGGAGACCCTCCAGTGATAGGTTATGTACCTTACTACCGGACCAACAAAGAAGAAGACTGGAACTCCACAGATAGCGTCCAAGCTAATGAAATGCCAACACTCTCATTTACCTTTAGTAATCTGCTACCAGACACCTTGTATCAGTTCTCTGTGGCTGCAGTAAGAGAAGGGTCATTTGGTGAAGGACCAAAAAGCTCTTATGAATCTGCAAGAACATATTGCCCAAGTAAGTGTGAATTATTGCAAAAGTTTAATAGAAACTTTCATCGTTTATCTATCATTTAACTAGCATGATATGAATTGTTGGCAGATGTGGTGCAAAGTAGGGCAAAGAATTCATACCACTTACATGCATGCATGCATTTGATAACAAATCTTACTATTCTACCATCCCATATGAATGAATAAACGGGAAATCAACAGTAATGTAAACAAATAAAAATTGGTCACCTTCTTTTTCCCGCCTGTATTACTTATTGTATTGGAAGAAGTGGCTTGTGCTCGGTACCGAAACATAATATGATTTCCGTACGGAGGATACTATTGCAATGTATTAACCATTAACATTAATACTCGTTGTTTTATAATATTTAAACACTATTGCACTTCTTACTGGTCATTGTGTAATATAAATCCACATTCATGTTGTATACAATATGGCATCAAATGTATGATACTCACAGCATAACCTAACTCTAGAAGGCCCTTTTAACAGCCACATAATAATGAGGAACGGCCGTTGCTAACCGCTTGATGCTTTAAAATTATTCGTCCCTATATCTCAAAACGAATGATAGTATTTGTTTAAACTGTCTTAATAGTATGCAATGTTCAGTGAATATCCACCAACATATTGTTTCATTGTCCTGCTTATGGCATGGATGGTTTTCTATTAACTATTTTCAATTTGTTGAGAAATCATTGCCTTTCACTAGTTTATCCCAAACTTTATTTCTCGGAAGGACTAATTCCTTCACGGTTCTAGTACTGTTACATTATTTGTTTACCTCACATGTAGAAGTATCCACTATAAATCTTAAAAGTGGTAATGCTTCTTTTATTGGGTCTAAAATGTTTCATCCAGTTCTAGTGTACAAGCATTGGCAGCGTCATTCTTAAGATCTACTCCTTTTTTGCTATTTTGGTTTGATGTGTTCATTACAGTGCCCATAGAGACCCAGCCATTTGACGTACAAGCTAGATTAACAGAGGCGGGAAGTACCACTGTCCTAATCAGTTGGAAGGTTTGTGGATAAACATTCATTTTTTACATCAACTTCTGTGTCATTTCAAGAACAGCCTCCTGCGATAGCGTCCAGAAATATGTTTGAAACATCTTAACGCTAATATTTTGAATATTTATCTGTTGTTACGTCTAGGTATGTCAGTCAAAACCTAACTGTAGAAACGTTCACACTGGTGTAATGGATAAGCTTTCATCACAATACTACGGAATGCAGGCATCTCGTGTCAAAACCTGCACAGTGAAAGAAAATATGCACGTGATCTTGTCATTCCACTGCATGATCTACTGTGATTAACAGGTTTATCCCTAGAGCAATTTGTCAGTTTAGACCTCCAGCGGGATGGATGATGTTAGCCAAATAACGAGGACTGGAAAAAAACATACATACATGCAAACACACACATGTACAATACACATACACAAAGATAATTCTGTGTCTACATTAGGTAATTTTGGTTCCGAAATCATTTGTTTCAGGTACCAGATGAAATTTCTCCGAACTGCAATGCTTCTCTAATAGGTTTCCTTATCTATGTCAGTGATTTTGAGACCAAAGAGATACTAGACGTTGTACAGGTGATGGATCCAAATGTGAAAGGGTATATTTATGAGAATCTTGGCAAGAATATCTACAACTTTCAAGTTAAACTGGTGACGGACGCTGGGTATGGCCCTGTGAGTGAATTAACTGAATATGCAAGAATCTCTGTGTCAGGTGATGTTACATATCAACAAGGTGAATCTTTTTATTTTTCGTTGATAAAATCAACATTTAAGAGCCATGGAAGGGTCACTTGTCTTGTACAAATACTCAATAACCCATCGTTACATTTGTGTTACCTTCACATTTACACAATTCAAACTTTTACAATGATCGATCTGTGATACAGTACTAACAGAGGGTATATGTGAAACATTGTAACGAGAAGAAATCAGTGTTATATTTGGCACTGACATAATGAGGAGTACATTTTACATTTGAGAGTAATTGTATAGTTATGTGCTTCTAAACGACCATTGTTTACTGTCATCGTACAAGCAGAAGTGTAACATTCTAGTAAACTATACCGCCGAATTACAAACTATGAGTCACTTGTCGACTTTGCATGACTTGTACATGTCACTTATTTACACGTGTGTGATCATTCACATTGGTCATATTTGTGAGTCTCGAGTCAAATGTACGATAGTGATTTCTCGTCCCTGGTCTCATTAATCTTTGTTAAACTAATTGATGTTCTAACAATTCTTTTACAGGTCACTCCTATAATATCGTAATTGCTGTGCTGATTGTCTTAACAACACTGACCATGTTGATTGCCATGTCGGTTGTGTTACTCGTGTACAGAAGGTAATGTTCGTAAGCCTTTATCACTAATTGTGATGTTGTGACTTTAAAGCTGCATTGAAAACCATGAGAATACAAATGTTACTTTAAAAAACCGAAATTGCACCTGGTAAGATGAAAAGAGAAAATTATTTTAAACGTTTCCTGCTGAAAGAAAAAATCCTACATTAAATTGTTGGA
The DNA here is from genome assembly GCA_000934455.1 of Apostichopus parvimensis. Lineage (NCBI taxonomy): Eukaryota > Metazoa > Echinodermata > Holothuroidea > Aspidochirotida > Stichopodidae > Apostichopus > Apostichopus parvimensis. The sequence goes on from KN883072.1 coordinate 28,291, forward strand.
TTTTTACCCATTGGACCATTCAAAAATTGTTATGGTTGTAATTGCAAACACTGCTAAAATTTGAGCAGCGCTACGTATGTGTAAATATACCACGTGTTTCATCGATACATGCAATGTTTAAAAACTAATGTAACATATTTGCCGTTGTTACACAATTGTCACCAACTGGAAGGCCAAACTAGTTCACATTGTTTTGTGACAAATCGTGTTCAACGATAACTTTTAATGATTTTATAGACAATGATTAATATTTGACATGTATACTTTACATTAAATCTAATAGATTGTCTGAAAGGATGTTTAGCAATGTTATTCCTTAAAAAAAATGCCTCGCATCTCTGAAAAGGATATTTTTGGATTACTTTCATTCTAGCAACAGACTTTCCACATCCATTACTAGTTAGATCAGCTATTGTTTATTGCTTCCAAATCCTCGTATGTGGATTTGTATGTCTTATAGGTTACATAGATGTGACAACATGCAAAACACTGTATTAAGCAAAAGAGATTTTGACAGAGTACAAGATTACCTTTGGAGAACAAGTAAGATTGAATGATACGATTAATAAAAAAATTATCATGTTACATAGAAAAAGTCTGACTATGTATTCTGACTGCAGAACAAACATAATTGAAAAATGAGAATTAAAACATTACGTATCTTTGTTTCCTGTTCTTTTTATTTTGTGTCTATTTTCTCCAGACATTCAAACAGAGCACATACTCAACAAATTAAAGATACAAATGCGACCGAGGAAAAAGATGAAGATTATGCTGAACCATGTAAGATATGAAACGCATTATTTCATGATATCTACTCAAAAGTTGAAAGGAATGTTTGGCTTTGAGTTATGTTGCAAAGTTGAGGTTACAAACCTGTTGCATGTGTTAGCATTAAAACTGTTGAATAAGGCTGATTATGAAGCAAAATATACGAACATTTTAAGAGCTGTTCAAAATGATTGTTTACATTTTTTTCATAGAAATAGTTCAAAAGTAAATGAAATGACCACGAACACTTTTTCAGATTTAATTTGACTCATAGAAGAGTTTACTTATGTTTCGCTGTATTAGTCATAAGAAACTGATGGCATCCACCTTCCTCAAAGCATATGATGATATTGCCAAAGTAAGAAATGTAACAATCACTTCGGTAATGACATGTTAAACACACTCTCATCACCATTGTTTCTGGATGTATTCCGGCAATAAATTATTGAAACTTATGTTCCCTTTGACAATCAGTTGTTATAATACCTATTAAAGAGACAACTGTTCAGAGATATATATATATTGAGTTTTAACAAGAATCATTATTGAGGCCCGAGTATTCCACAATGAATGGAAAACATATTAAATAT
>KN883072.1:45519-62574 GCA_000934455.1 Apostichopus parvimensis
AAGAAGATGTGAACAACAAAGGTTAAGTTCATTCATGTTGAGAGTTCCACCTGTTTACCAATCATCTACCAGAAGCTGAATAAAACTTTGCACAATGTTGTTCCATTAGAAAAACTGTACCACTGAACCTAACTCCTGACTGGGGAGGGGGTCAATTTTTAATAATTAATAGCATCGTCCTAATCCTTCAATCCAACTGGTATTAGTGGACAAAATACATAGCTTAAAACACAAATTATAATTTATAGTAAATTTCATTGTCTAGTAGCATGGACACTTCGAAGTTCGGACACCTAAGCCTTAAAACACCTCAAAACTATATCTTCTGGTATAAATCACCTGAAAATATACTTGATATGGTGGGAGAAGTGTGTTATATTACGATACACGGCCAAACTTTCTTTCCTGCAAACTGTTTTCACGTTGTATTCCAAGAAGATTCTTCATGATTGTGGAACTGGTATTTCTTTGCTAGAGTATTGCGACGTTCGGACACCCGGCCCACAGTGTGGCGCTGGTGATAAAATTGGTGGCGCAGTTGCTCTTTCAGTAATTATAACAGACTTCATTCTCCGTCATTTTATTGACAAATATGTAAGTACTTACTTGCACACGGGTCATTTTGGAGAGAAAATAACTGTAGCTTTTGTAGTGTTTCGTGAAATTGGCTGTTGCTGTAGGTTGTCATGGTGAAATCGTGTATTTCTTAGGGGTGTCCGAAGTTCGCAGTGTTCCAAACTTGGCAATACTGACTATAATTATACAAATTTATGTTAGTTGTTGGTCTTGCTTGCTTTCTCAAAAGCTGTTTAAACTCAAGTCACTTTTTCAGGTACAGAACGTGAAATTTGAGGAAGAAACAGAGCCTACAAAATGCAAGGCGTTTGAACTATGAATTAAATGTACAGTATTAAATAAGGAGTCAACAAGTATCACAGTGTATAGGTAATTTCACCTATTGTGGAAAAGAAAAATTACCCAGGTCCAATAACTGGACTTTCAAGCCGAGTGGCGTAGCCAGGATTTTCAAAGTTGTAGGCACGACTATCTGAGCAGAGCGCCACCATCGGTTGGCGCGGAGCGTACAAGAAAATGGGGGGTTTGTGTTGGTTTAACAAACCCCCCAGATGGCCGGTAACGGCCATTCCCGAGTGTTCATTCTGGTTCCCTGGCCTCTTGCTAACTTGAGACACCTCATTCAATATCATTTTAAACCCAAAAGTCTGTTAATCAACGATAGGCTTATTTGACTGTGGAATGTTTCTCAACTGAAATATTATCTGCGTAAACAGGTTCTTAACTAGATGTTAAGAAACTGACAAGATCGGATCCTAGTCTTTTTCGGCAGGTAGAGTATTGAATGAAACGGCACGCGATAGAAATGACAGCCTACAGATGACAGAAGAATAGGTCACCTAATTTAGCCATATTCTTGCAACATTCATTTCAATAGTTTTTCCTGTCTAGACTCTTAAACTCGTCCAGCAAGCTTATGGATTTGAATTATGGGTGTTTTTAAGAAAAAGATAACAAAAAAAGTGTAGGCCCGGGCCTACAGTGCTACATACTGGCTACGCCCTGTAGGCCCGGGCCTACAGTGCTACATACTGGCTACGCCCCTGAAGGCAATAACCGTATTAACTCAAATTGTCAGCAAGTCTTCTTTGTTTAAATTTTACCAAAAAGCATGCAGTGTTTAGAATAGAAAAGTTTTTACTCTATTTGTACTATCAGTTACCAGTTAACAATCTTTAAGTAATTTGTGTAGAGTAAATATATACAAGGTTGGCAACTATTGTAATGGTACGGGTGATGCCTCATATCATTGTGTAATATATTGTACCTTTCATCAAAGCATCCACTGAGTTGGGACTTATATCCCATTACGTCATTATCCTGCCCCAGAGACTCATATGCCTAAAAATAACATGGCAGGAAAACAAAACGACTATGCATAGCATACCGTGTGTATAAGCTTGGCGGAATCATGAGACATGGGGAAAAGTCTGTATTGTAAAACATAATCAAATGTATAATTTAGAGCCATGTCTTTGTAAAATAGTTCAAAGTATTTATGGTTTGAAGTCTTCTTTCCTAAGGGATGTACTGTATATTGTGATGTTGCACTGGGGATAGCAGGGACTTAAGAGGGACTTTAGAGCTTCAGAAAAGATTAAAGCAGTATGGTGAACATTCATGATTCATGTATTATTGAATGCTATTAAATAGATACGCAGTCTTTTTCATTTTCATAATTTATAGAGTACATAACATGCGTGTAATTTCTTAGTATATATAGGAAAGGTTATAGCTGGTGCTTCTATTAAACTATGTACATGCAATACAGGGATTTACCCATCATGCATTTATCTCACCAGAAGAGGAAGCAGGAAGTAAAGACTGTTTACATTATTGTCTGCATCTTTCCTTCTTTCCGTTCGAATTCTTTGATATAAAGTTTATGCTTTATTCCTATATATATAGCTCTTGCTTGATTGTGATGTTGTCTTTTAAGACATATACTTGACTAGACAAGCAGTACAGTTTACCAGTATCTACATGTGATGAAACCTTCCCCATTTGGTTAACTTTCAGTACGAGTTACACTAACAGTTTGTCGATCAGGTAACCAGACCTATACGAGACATGCCATAACACTTCAGCAATTTTAAATTGCCTGCCATAAGAGTATTGTAGTAAACTCCAGTGCAATTTGAACTAATATCTGTAGTAAGTAGGCTCAATGAGAAGGGGATGGGTGTAAGGGATACAGTCCCATGGCCCAGGGTTAATTAGTGGGTCCAAGGAAGTATGTGTTCAAGAAGAATAATGTAGTCTTTGTTTAAAATATGAAGACATGAAATATTTGGTGTCTAATAAAAACTGTTCCTGTGGCCTGACCTGGCTCTCTATGTCACACCGGGCAGTCATAGTCATACTCAGTGGGATTAGAATCAAGCCGGACTGGCTCTATCTTCAAGTAAACTTATCCTGGATCCCAATTATATACTAGGAACATTATTTGCAATTAGTGTATACATTTTGTCAAATCTGGCAAACGTTTAGTTTAAAATTAAATCGCAATTGGGCAGATGTGCTAAAGTCACACAGACTAGCTTTTCCACGTTAGAGTTAATGTAAATCAGCAATTAAAGAGTTGAAAATCTTATATAGAGTTGAAAAGAAGCTCGACTTCTGAGTCAAGCTTGTTTCTAACATTGCCATGGGATTTTAGAATAAATTAGTTTCAACAAATGCATCAAAAACAACTGAAAAGGTAGCTTTAAAATACATTTTTGATTTTTTGGGATGAACTTTATTCACAAGATCACAGAAGTCATTAATTCCATCAGACTTTGATTGAGAAGAATAACTATGTCAGCAGTGGAAATGTGGAGGGGTGTTGTTTAAATTATGGTATGTGGATTTGAAGATGAAAAAAGTCATTGGAGTCCTCTATGAGTTCAGTGGAGGTCAAAGGTCATTTGAGGTTGACAGTCTAAGTGAAATTTTAAAAACTTTGTGAACACAGTAACTAAACAATAAAGCTTTGATTTATTCAATACTCAGTAAGTGAATCCACTTTGTTGATTGTGAGAACTGTGCTGTTTCAGTGGAGGTCAAAGATAAGTTGAGGTCAACAGAGGTCAAAGTCTAAATGCGTTGTAACGCAAAAAGGACGACTTGGATTACTTTGAACACACATAATATTTTGATCCACCTTATAAAATGAAATACCCCTATCGTTTTCTGTGGAGACGGAAGGTCAGTTGAGGTCAACAGAGGTCATAGTCTTAAACACTTGTGAGCACAATCACTCAAGAAATGAAACTTGGATGCACTGTGTTAAATGTGGATCTATGCTATGGAGTGCAAGAACACTGTTGTTTTTGTTGTTTGGTGGAGGTCAAAGTTCAATGAGGTCAACTGTGTCATGACATCAAAGTTTGAAAACCGCGTAACAATATCACTAAAGTTAAACTTAAATGAACTTCAGACGTGGAAGTGTAATCAGTACCTCTCTGGTAGCTTTCTGGTTAGTAAGAGCACCAACAGGGACATCAATTCTAGTTTACCATAATTCTTTCATCATGAGGTTTAAATTGGAATTCCTTGAATAGCAGTATAACACATTCCTCCACATGGGCCCTCAACTTTTACAGTAGGTACTGTACAGTATTTACTCGAAACCATCTAAGTTGCAAACATTGCACCAGTGAAGCAATTAGTTGAAACAATTTTTTTCATTTTTATTCCACAGTTGAAATTTTTGGAAGAAAAGTATTGAACCAAGTGGAGAGGATGTCACCTTCCAGGATTCTTCTGGTTATATTTCTTACTCAATCTGGTCTCGTTCAAGGTATAACTACTCACTACCTCAGGTTATTAATTATGAACTGAATGCATCTCTTTGAAAAAAAATGTTCCACTCTTGTGATGCATGAGTTAACAAACAGAAACTTCATGGTCCATGAATTTAAAATCATCGAACATGATTACTCATGTTAGCTCATGTTTCCCAGTAATGAATGAATCAAGCTCTATAGGCCTTAGTATTCAAGGTAAAATCATTTTGCCACAGATATATGCTGAATATAGTAAAAAGTGATCATTTATACTGAAACTTTTACATGCATTTGACTTTGTTACTCAATGCCCTTCCCTCAATGAGAAAATGTAATTATTTAAAACAATGCATATCCATGCTGCTTCTCCAAAGTTATGAATATTAATTCAGAGTGACTGAGACTCTAGGAAGGTTCCTGTTTGTATGCAAATACATTACTATACTGTAGCCTACTCCAGTGAAATGTAGGTATAAAAGAATTTCAATAAGTCGATTTGACCATGATCTAAAGTACTGTAGTTGACAGTTTTTTTCAGGAAATGGAACAATTTATGCCCAAAATACAATGATATAAAAGTTTATGTTTTTTTCTTCTGAAATAAATAAGTAATGTAAACAACTCTCCCAACCCCCCCCCCTCCCCCTCTCTTCCCGAAAGAAAAAATAGAAAATAGTAGCTGTCAGGATATCTATATATTTTGCTTCTGTATTCTGCACACACTGTTTGTACACTGACTCCCAGAGCTGTTTTCAGAATGGTTTAAGTTACAGAAACCAAGTCAGTTGGAAGTCCATGATCAGAAGATTAAGAATATTATCAACTCTTTACAAAGTCACCAACCAGTGTGCAGTGTGTTTTCCATTCTCTGTGTTGGCTGTATGACGTTAAACTAGGGAGACAAGTTTAACCATCAACAGAACCAACAACCTTTTTGTAGCAAGGAAAAGGAATTGGGAAGGCCTGCATTGTATGTAGCAATATAATTCACCCCTCTTGTTGTTGGATGAAATGAATATGAGATCTCAGTCTTTTATTTCAGGGAAACTCAAAATTACTTTACGAAACAGCTTTGCCTTCAACGCTAATGCTGCTGAAGATGAATACTTTACGTGTCACATCAGTGAAACAGACAAGACAGGCTTGAGTGTTACTTCAAGAAGAGTAGTCAATACCAGAAGTAATGCTGCTAATAATCCACATCCACAAAGACCTACTAAATCTGATGGTGTTTACAATATATACCTGAGTACCAATTTTAATGGAGCTTTTGGTGTGTTTGCTTGTGATATTTCTCGCACTGGCGGTGAGCTGACATCCATCCAGACTATATTACTGAGGTCAGATGGTGAGTCAATGAATACCAATGCAAATTTGTGATACTATAATACAAATGAACGTTACTAGTGAAATTGCTGCATATCAGCAAGGGAATGCACTATGTTAAAATGGTTCAACAGACTTGTAATCTGATCCTCAATTGATGCATTTCTGCATTTGCATGTTAGTTGCCAATTTTGTCTCATTCCCATGTAATGTATTGTACATGTACAGTATGCGGATGTGATACTGTACAGTATGTCAGCTGTTGCTGCCGATCAGTGCTCTATCGGTTTACCATACCAATATTTGACATAGAAGTGCATGATGTGGAAAATGTATTGGTACTAAATTGTTTGGTTTGGGTGACGTGGGAGCGTGAGCAATTATAAGATATAAACATGTTGCAAACGCCTCCTGAGTCATAATGCCGGTAGACAGCAAACTTTGCTGTGTACTCTCCCTGACTGAGCATGCAATGTTGAGCCTCTGTGACTTTTGACATACTAGTGTAGTACAGTAGAACTGACTGCTTGTACTTTTGATAATTAATAAGCAAGTTAAGTGTTCAGTGGCATGGGTAGCTGGTAATCAGGTGTTTCTTAAGCACGCAAGACATCTATTTTGTTTGAATAAAAGCTATTAGCCAATATGTATGATTAGAGTTCATGACTTTTGACCTTTTGCAAATACGGTTTCAAACACTTTGCCCTATATATGTCGTATCTGTGACAAGTGATCCATATAAGTTTAGTGGTTGTGTTATTCTTCTATGACCTTGCATACTGTATAATAAAGCAATGTGAAAGTGACAAAGGGGTCAAGGTCAAAGTCTGTTTAATTTATAACAAACGAAAAGGACATTTGATTATATCAAAATGATAACATCCTGGAAGCCTGAAAACTCATGTACAACTTGCAAGCTTGAAAATTTAATTCAACATTTCACTATTTAGCCCAAGGTCAAAGTTCAATGAAAGTAAAAGGGTAAAATTTTTGCACTAACCAAATTGGCAGAAAATATATTGCAAGCTTGTCTTAATGTTAATTTGATGTTTCTGTGGCTGAAGTTGGAACTTAAAAAATTGCTGGAAATTTTAAGAGGAATTAAATCCTGGGGTTTTGCAATGAATTAGTTGAGAACAATATTCTATTTTGTTCAAATAGTCACAAAATGTTTCCCTGAATTTTCAGGATTTTTTTAAATTTTTTTATGCGCACTTATATGTAAGCATTCAGATTGTTGCTCTTCAAAAATGACAGTGCTTCAATTAGATGTACAGTTAATGGGCCACGTTAGTAATTAAGGGCAAATAGTAAAGAGCAAGCTTTACCTGTTTGTAGTGTTGGTTGCAGTACTTTCCCTTGAACGTTGATAACTTCACAAGTCCTAAAACAATTGGTTGCAGTCATGCCGACTGTGTAGTACTGGCATCTTGAAAAGACAATAATTGGTCAAAGTAATGCTGATCAATTGCATGAATTTCAAGGCATCTATATCTTCTTTCCAAAACAATCTGTGTACATGTAGGGAAAGCGTCTGAAATTAACATTTGTGTTTGATCAAAGTGACTCTGTGAGTACCAGTTACTGAGATTAAATGGCAATTAGCCAATAACCAGAGTGCATTTCAAGGGCGGTATTGAACGAATTTACAGGATGAAAAAATCTATGCTGTCAAAACTAATATAATTGCAATATTTTGTCACTTTCATCTCAGCTAATTTTAGCAGTATTTTCTAATACTTCCATCAGTAAAACAATATCTCAAAAACTACAGTAGGTCTTGATGTAGAAACAGCTAGTGTTTATTTCTCCTCCACTAAAGTTGAGTTATTTTTGGTGATATGAACATACCAAAATTGCGAACAAATGATGAAATATCTTACCCATGTAGGAAGAATTGAAAAGTTTTAAGTGAAACCTATCTACCTAAGAGTAGTATGTGGTTGGAGGGGTGGGGTGATATGGTTGTTTTTTTAATATTTTTTTATATGACACAATTTCATGTAAGCTTGATAAAGCAATTTTATAATTTCATAAAATATTTTCCAACAGCAAGTATACTTCCAAATGACAGGTTACTTACAAGGACTGTTAATAATGGTGATGAAGGAATAGTTTTAAGGATGGATGAGGTGACTAGTAGGAACAACGCAGTGGTTTGGAGAAAGGACGACGGTGCTTCCTTCAACTCTCGTTCTCTTGTTCTGAATGTACCTCAAAGTAGAGAAAGAATTAGTTTATCAGATGCTGGAATTTATGAGTGTTATCACAATACTCGACGTAACTACGCTGTACAAGGACTTCAGCGAATCATTGTTCGAGGTAACAAACATTTTCTATCAATCAAACATGTATCCTAATCATTTAAGAAATTTTTGCAATATTAGCATTTCCAAATTTCAGTTCAAGAGATTAATTATATGACTATCATTGCTCATCATGTGGCTTGTACTAACTTTTCTGAGAACAACTGTTTAACAGTAAAGTTTTTCAAATGAAAAGTGAAATTCAAATGAGGGACTGTCAGAATGATGCTTTACCTTTGCCTTAAGTACTATACTATGAATAGTTTGATATTTATCGTGTGATATAAACTCCACATTTGACATGTATCAGTAAGACAGGTAAAAATTGTGACATAATGTGAATTGGACTTAAATCCAGGGAGCTTTTCATCTTGATTCATGCTTGGACAAATTCTCTACATATATCAGTGACATCTCAAATTAATCACATGATATTAAGTGAGGTCACTAATTATTAGTTCAATGAAGTCATAATGATATTTGTAGGCAATAATTAATAGTATTCACCCTTCTTATTAGTTTCCTGTGTGTTGTGTTGCCTACTATAATGTGATATTACCTTCGTCAGAAGAGTCGAGTTGAATCAATCTAAATTGAACCCTTCACATTTCTTGTCGAATATTATTATTTTTCACTTGACTCAATTCTAGTAGAGCAGAGTCTTACATTCACTGAATAATGTTGAGTCTTCCAGTTGACTTGAGTCAGTTATTTCAGACATTTATTAGGAAGATTCCATTCTCATCCCTTTTTCATCATAGCAAAGCACTGATGGTATAGCATTTGTCATTTCGTATTATCCAAACATTAATCAGCATCGCCACCCACCTTACAGTATGTATTTATAAGACTAAAGTGGTCATTTCCTCTATTAGTACCTGTACTGAATGACCTCCGTAGTTTTCCTTACCTACGTAGGCTTGTATTCTGGTGTGGTGTTCTCTCCCTTTAGCTTGCCCTGCAGATCACTGGGGTCCTCCAGATTGCTTTGGCATCTGTGAAAATTGTTACAATGGAGGAGTCTGTGATGACACAACTGGAGAGTGCATCTGCCCTGTTGGATTTAAAGGTTCAAACTGTCTCTCAGGTAAGAGTTTGTGTGTCTGGAGAATTCTACAGCCCATCAACAAATGCAGTGTATAACTATCAAACCTTTAACAAAAACTTTAAATAGTTTAAGTGAAAAGAAATAAACATAAAAACCTAATTTATGGATTGTGTCTGTTTGTTGGCTGTTTAGCCAAAGGTAGAGATACAAGAGCAAACAGTTTCCCAGTAAACCAGAAATTTCTTACCTAATCTGTTTATCATTTTTTCGGAGAGTCATGTGTGCATTAAGAGACATACTACTCAACCAAAAATTAGATGTAAATTCAATAGGAAATATTCACTTTTGGTTCATAACTAATAGAAGTTAATAAATTATAAAAAGAATCTTAAAAAACTTGTGTTATTTTAGAAAAAAATTGTGATTTAAGTCAAAATTGTGATTTAAGTCAAAAATTAAAATATTTTTGTGTGAGGGACAGAATGTGCATAAAATGATATATAATATAAAAGATAGGTTGATCGAGTTCTTACTTTATATTTACATTTATACTTATAAATTATATACACTATAAATCCAGTGCCAAAAATATTTTCAAAAGATTTGAGAAAAGTTATAAGTCAGGTGCAAATTTAAGACATGAAAGTTTAGTTTTCAGATGGAGAAATTGCTTTGCTATACATTATGAGAGATTCTTCGAATTATTAACAAATTAAAACCTTAACTTATACAATTTACATTAACAAATATTAAGGGGTGGCAAGCTTTTTGAAATATTCCAAGGGACTGAAGTTTTGTATGAAGGACAGACTTTCTGCGCCATGGATGGAATTTAGAACAGCTGTTACATGAGTCATTTCACCAAGGAATTGCCAGGTGACCAGCTGAGACTTGCCGAAACCAATATTTTCATGGGTAGTCACATGAAAAATACGTTCTGTAACCAAAGTGGTACAAATGTAAAATCCCTCTGAAAACTACTGCACATATAGTTGGATCTTTTTACTTTTTTAAAAATAATTAATAAATAATAATTAATAAGTTTTCAGTATAATGAGTCACAAAGCTCAAAATAATGTTTTGTTGGGTTTTTCTTGGCCAAACCTTGTGCATGATATGATGTAAAAACAGCAACAACTATTTTAGTTTTTAATGCATCTATACATCAAATTGATACATTTTTGAGAAGCATTGGTTGTCAAATTCGCTGAGGAGGCGAAGAAAGCCTATTATTTAAGTTCCATATGATTCTATAAGAGGTGAGGCGATAGTCGACAGTGCAATAGCTCTCTACTTCAACAACAGTCCTTAAAGACTAGCTCAGAGAAGGTTAGAAGAGATCTTGGTGGAGCAGAATATTGCTGCATCATCTGCAAAGAAGTTCAGCTTGTGCTTCTGCTGGAAATGGTTGTGGAAGAACTGATGAGTCATCATTCGTCCAGAGGCTGACCCGGAGGCATAGGTCAAGAACGATCTCAGGAGTTAGAACTCATGGAGGTAGCAGCACCAATGACCGACCTGACAACAACCACTTCTCCAGTAGGTCAACAAAATGGGATGGAACTGATCTTGTGGTCCTTTTTTTCACCTAAAAATCTCTAGCTCTAATTATCCCATCTGTGAAAATGGGTATGTGTGCTACAAGTTTCCACAGCATTAGCATAAAGGCGCTTTCACACCGGGCGCGACGCGACGCGACGCGACGCGACGCGACGCGACGCGACGCGACGCGACGCGACGCGACGCGACGCGACGCGACGAAAAGGTGGCAGGACCTTTCACACCGGCGGGCGATGTTTTTATCGCTCAGCGATGTTTTTGTGGCGCGCGCGGGAGATATTTTGTCATGTGATCGTAGAGCATTTATATGTAATAACTATACACTGCCTAAATCACTTACCATTATGTCATCGATAAATTTTCTTTATCAGCCTCCATTCCCAACCGGGTAATAACCATCCCGGTTCCTTCTCCTATACATCCATGATATCCACGTTTCTAGAACGATATAATGGACATTTACCTAACCGATCATGTGATATTACAGAGCGCGATGATTGGTCACCGAAAAATATCGCTCGCGACACTCGGCGACAAGCGACAAAAAGTTGAAATTATTTCAACTCGAAAAAATCGCGTCGCGTCGTATCGCGTCGCGTCGCGTCGCGTCGCGCGCCGGTGTGAAAGGGCCTAACTAATCTGATTGTTTTCAACTTTTTTATCGCGTCGTATCGCGTCGCGTCGCGTCGCGTCGCGCGCCGGTGTGAAAGCGCCTTTAGGGCCGTGTACATCTCTGTGGGTGACTGTGGTAGTGCATAAATACCAATCGCAAAGAAGGTTATCACTTTTTTGTGCACCTCACAGCCAGCATATTGTTGGGAAGTCCATACAGCAGGCATAGTGCAATGTCTGTATAACATTAAGGGGTACCAATATCACCACTGATGCTCTCTGCCGGAAAGTTATTATAAAGGCTCCAGTGCAACGGTTTTCTGCAAGAGGGTTGTAGCAGATATCATGTCAAGATCAAAATGAGTGCTGACAGTCCCATACCACTTGCAATGCTCTATTCCCACAAATAGCAGGACCAGATCTTTGTTACCCACATCAAACCAAACTTGTGAAATTTTGCACCAGGAGGTTTGGCATACCAGACAGATGCTCTATCTGTTTCTGTAGAAATATGCGGGTGCCACTTCATCTAGTACTAAGTCACATCCTCTGGAAAAACCAGGCAGTTAGTAATCCTTATAGCACCCTTTAAGTCTTGCATACAAATTGTCCATAAATCTTCTTCAACTCCTCTTGGTCAAGTTGGCTGTCAGTGTCCTTTTTGACATTCCTTACCTACTGCCCACCTAATGGAGGGTGAACATTGCTGTATTTGGACTCCTAGGGCCTATATTTAACTGCACGGAAACTGTCCAAGCTTGGTTCTGACAGAGAGGATTTTCTGAACTGTTTTTTCTCGAGTTTGACCACATTGCATCCTTCCTTAGCTTCACATCAACATGAAGAGATGCACAACTGACCACTACTGGTACTCACCAAAAAAGCATTCTGTTAACTGACCAATAGCCTTATCTAGAAAAACGAATTGTTGACTTCCCCTTCAAGGACTAATTAAAAACCTACAATTACAGATGATGATTTAGTCATGATTTCACCATTATAGTTAGCATCAGGGATAATGTGCATTACAGCTTTGCTATTTCATTTAAGTCAGAATAAAAAAGCGATGTCAGAGTATTGTCATGCTATGTTAAGCTTCAAGTATGGAAGTTGTAATGAGAGCACATGAAAGTTTCCTATGTGAATTCTGTTTTATCATGTAGTCTACATATTTCATTTCCAGCCTGTGATCCATTGGGTAGATTCGGATTCAACTGTGAGTTTCAATGTTATGAACGTGGAGACTATGATTTCGCCTGCAGATATTACATGTTTTGTTTACCAGATCCATTTGGCTGTAGGTGTGCCTCTGGATTCAAAGGCCTCAACTGCAGAATAGGTAGGTTTCTTAATTCATCAATCAATGAAAGAACGGCTGGGAATCTTAAGTACATAAGACCGTGAACTCAAGTAAAAACATGCTGTAGGTTATCACACCATATATATAAATATACTTGTACATATAGTTATGAGTTGTACATATTTTGTTTAAAAAAGAATGGGTTTTTAGATGTGTAGTTTGCCTCACAATGCAGTTTACAAATAAAATTTACAAATATTTATATATTAATCATGATGATAACCATGGTTTATAACAGATGCTTACTACTGGCCTGTAAAGTGAGTCTTTGGCAAATTGCTTCACTAACTTTACAACATAACTCAAGCCTTGTAAGATTTAACTAATGGCTTGGTATTGATATCAACTGTGTTTTATGCAGGCCTTTTATTTATACTGTATGAAGTAAATGTAAACTTACAATGCATGTTTTTCAAGCATAATATATGCATGTATTCTAGAAATTATCTCCTTAATTGCTCTACTGAGATTACCAGCTGATTTCATTTATACTGTATATATCGTAACCTTTTTATTTGTTTCAGATTGTCCTCAGGGTACATATGGTGCTAACTGTTTACAAACTTGTCATTGTAATAGTGGTGATTGCAATAGATTCACAGGTGTATGCATCTATTATAATGACAGATGTCAGCCAGGATACCCTGGAACAAACTGTCAAAGTAGGTTTCATTCACAATGGAAGGCTTATCAAAAAACAAATATAAAGAAAGAGGAATATTTGCAAATCACAAAAGAATATGATAATCTCCCAAGTTACCCAGTAATGTTTGTTTTTAATTCTTAAAAACATTCTTCTCAAATATGTTCAAGTTTCACATTTCTTTCTTTCTATACAAATATTTTGTTATTTAATAGAGTGATAGGTTTATAATATTTTTTACCATATATTAATATTGAATACCTTTAAAGTGTTCATTAATTAGTATCAGAAGAGATGGAGGAAGGGTGAGATATTCAATTGAACAAGATCATATTCAGTATCATAGTATACACATATACATTCAGTATATATTTGTATAGTGAAAACATAGGCCATGTGGTCTCCAAAGAAGGTGAATTACAAACCATGGAATAAAACAGGGACATAGTCAGTTGACTTGAGGAGTACGAAATATGATTATTTTTATTTTAAACTTTGTGCTCCCCTGAAACCTTCCTCAGCAAAACCATAAGAGTAAATGGTTACCAATTATATACCAGAAATAGTTATTGTCAGTAAATTATACAACAAATACACCTTCCATTGTAAAGATTATTGACAATTTTCTTTCTGCAATTTCGTGTGAATATATGTTAACCAAAAATGGTTTGTATAATATCATTGAAATAGCGAACTTAACGCCCTGCACCGGACTTCGATATATATCTTAACAAATTATAAAGAAAATCCACGTTTAATTCAAAAGAAAATAAAGATAGGGAAATGTCAAAATTTACAAATAAGGAGTACTGTATTAGAAAATATATTGGAATTTTCGGTCCAACTGGGACTTGGCAGTGGAAAGTCGGTCTTTCCACTGCCAAGTATTGCTGAAGAAAAAATATATATATATTCCCAAATACATTACTCCTTTTCTTTTGGAGTACACAAGGATTTTATTTAATATGTATGTATATCTATTTATATATTAAACAATATACGATAATTTGGTCTTTGTTTAATTTGTTTTTAATTGGTGTAATATCATTTGAGAACTATCAGTTGTTAATGGTTGACGAGAAAAACAGAGATGTCAACGTTTTTGATCCAATTCTGCATTCATTACTAACATTAACAAAACAATATCTGCCCTTACAGCATCAATCGTTTCTTTTATATATTATAAATGTCTTTGACTTAAGTGTCACATCATCTTATAATGTGAAAGTTCGTTGAAAGATTGTAAGTAATTGCACGTAAATGTCTGTCAGAAAATGAGACCAAATTAAGTAAGTCTGGTTTTCAGTTCCTGATCAATGTAAACAAGGCTACTATGGGGTTGAGTGTCTTTTGAAGTGTCATTGCAAGAATGATGCAGCTTGTACCAAAAATACAGGAAGGTGTAACAATAACCAATGTGCCCAAGGATTCATCCTGCGAGATCAAAATCAAAATTGTCAAGGTATTGGATTAATATTACCATATACATTATGTTGCTGTTTGCTTGTCCCCTTATGTTATATTTCAATTATCACTGGTGTAGTTCATTGTTCCAGTGGAGTTAACGTTTTCACTTGAGTGGGCTGAGGGGAGGAGTATATTTCTATAGTTATTTTGCATGTCAAATTTTCAGTAATATTGAATGTGTATTTGCCTGTCATTTTCATCTTTCTGCCTCCTGTATTTCCTCTTAAACTTAAATATGTTGGAATTTTCAGATTTGAACACATAAACAGTGATCATTTCCATAGTTCCACAATTCTCCAAAGCAACTAAAATTAGGATATCATGGAAGTCAAAATGTAAACAAAATAAGTAACAGAAAGCTGGAAATTGATTACAACAGCTATAGTTCAAGTGAAAGACCTATGTTACATTTATTGATGGTTGCAGATGTATGCAGTTTTCTCATTGATTAACCTTGATTGTCAGTCAAATATGTGCAAACTCACTGTAAACATACTTTGCTCTCTGCTTTGTACTCATACCCAGAATGTGCTTCAGGATTGTATGGTGAAAACTGTGAACTGGAATGTCACTGCAATGACTGTCATAATGTCAACGGTATTTGTAATGGCCCATGCAAGACGCCATGGGTTTCCTGGTACCCTACATGTCAGACAGGTACAGTATTATTATTTATTAGTAACTATACAGCAGTGTTTAACACAAGTTCATTTGTCAAGTATAAAATCAAGTTGACAAATTATTAACAACAGCCTAAACCATAAAATCAAATGCAAACAATATTTATTTCCTCAAAAATTATTATTGGATTTTAGGATCATAAACATTTGATATCAGGAAAAAACTGTTATTGTGGACATTGCCCAAACACTAGAAATGAAAACATATTCCCTTCTGAAAAAACAAACTGCACTATAACTTTAACTATAGCGGCTTACTGTGAATACAGAGTGTATAAGGACAAAGTGTCCTGCTGCTTCTGCAAATGAATGATAGAGTAGTAGGGTGATAGGGAAGGAGGATGTAGTACAAAATGATAGATCAAGAAGCATCCATAGATAGCATTGATGATAAAACTTAGCTGTGGGGTGATCGTATCCCTCCCTCTACCATATTCATCTTTCCATCCTTGATTTTAATAATAGGTTGAAGAGTGAATCATGGAAATTGGTTTTCTTTTCCTCATGTTTAGACAGCTCATGATGTCACAACCTAACGCAGACAGAAGAAGATGTTTTGAACATAAGGGTGCTTTAGGGTTGCTTTTGATCTGAATGACCATAATTATATGGTTGAAGTATGGTTTATTTATCTTTATGTTAGAAACATCTTTACTAAATTTATTGAAAATGTGGCCACATCACTTTCTTAGAACAAATAGCAGCTTATATTTCTTGTTTTACTTCTGTTTTGCCATGCAGGGATTGCTGACATTCAAGTGTCTAAAGTAAATCCTGGAGCAACAGCTGAAATCAACTGCACTGTAGAATCTCCAAATATCCTAGAATCTGTGACAGCTAGCTTGTCTGTAACAAAAGCAAATCAAGGTGAAAGTTTTATTGGAGATGTGGGAAATCGAATAGAACTGTCATCTAAATCAATAGTACAATCATACAAGGTTTCCAATGCTATGAGTGGAGATGTTTTTAGTTGCTATTTAGCCAATAGAGATAATTCTCGGGTGAATCGTGGGCGTCACTATAGACAGAAAGAAGCAGACCTCTTTGGTAAGTTCATAACGTAAGTTTCTATGATCAGAATGATGAACTTCCTTTGTGTATACATATCAAATGGCTTATTTAAGCTGTCATCATTATGTCTAGTTTGGACATATTTAATTATTATTTCTGTCTTGCAATGAACATTGTCATTAAATGAACAAATGTAACAATCCAGCTATAAAATTTGTCTGTGTATAACAGTCCTAATACAGGTACTATTCTTTGGTGTTATATAACTTGACTGAGTTACTTAACCACGCTAATTCAGGGACCCCTTGAGACCATCCCACACAACAAAGGGTGGACAAGGTGTACCCTAACAATAAACAAATAAGCTGTCACTAGTTCCAATTTCTTGTTTTGGAACCTATAATTACCATTGGAGATCTAGGTATTTTGCATAAAAAAATGTAAGTTTGATACACAGTTAGTCATTGTTGTGTTTGTCATGTGAACATTTGTGATCCCAGGTATGGGTTGAAACACATTTTTGGTTCCGCCGCTATAAACGAAGTTATCCCTGAATCTTTCCCTTGCTGTAAAGTGTGGATAAGGGGCACGCACCCTTAAAAGAAAATTGTTAAAGGTTCTTAAGTTGTGTTCAAAGCTAAGATTACAGACACAAAGGATATTTCATAAAAATATGTGGATTTTGTCACAGATTGA
>KN883072.1:63314-80131 GCA_000934455.1 Apostichopus parvimensis
CTCCTAATCACTTCTCTATGGGAATCTGAATGAATCAAAGCATCATACTAGGAGTGCCCTGATTGGCTTGAATTGTGTAGTGAAAGGGTTTACATGTCATGAATATTAAAACAGTGCTTCGTCTCAATTGGTCACTACTATGCTGCCATATGTAAGAGTTCCATTGCTTAACCTGTTTAGAACCAGATTGATGGCTTTTCAAAGTAACATGAATTCAGAGGTTTAAAGTAAATCAATATGTTAAGATGCTTGAAATATTTTGAGCCCTTGGACGATTGCACTGATGAAGGTGAGTAAATTGAAGGTTTAATGCTCCAGCATTTTGTCATGATATTTTTAAGTTTGGGGGATCACTTGAAAAAAAGTAGGGATATATTCAAAAAATCTTTTCAGAATTTTCAAATTTAGTGAATATATTCATGACCTTTTTTAACGAAATTCAAGGAAAACCTGGAGAGGTGATGTTCATGAACAAACACAAAGGGCTGCTTTGCTGTATATAGAATTTGCAGTTTTAGCTTATTAAGGTATGGCTTAGACATTAAAGAACATTCATTGGCAGCAAATACAATGGAGAACTGTCAAGCAAGGTAAAATCACACAATTTCCCTTTTTTTTTCACTTTAATTTTCACACAGTCCTTCCACTAATAGCTCATTCCCCTGGCTTTATATCTGCTTCAAACACTACAATCACGATATCTTGGACAGCGTGGAATGACATCAGTGATGTGGGAGACCCTCCAGTGATAGGTTATGTACCTTACCACCGGACCAACGAAGCAGATGACTGGACCTCCTCAGATAGGATCCAAGCTAATGGAATGCCAACACTCTCATTTACCTTTAGTGATCTGCAACCAGATACCTTGTATCAGTTCTCTGTGGCTGCAGTAAGAGAAGGGTCATTTGGTGAAGGACCAAAAAGCCCTTTTGAATCTGCAAGAACAAATTGTCCAAGTAAGTTCTTTGTTGTAGCTTATTTCCACTTGGATAACCAACAACTATTGATACAATATCAATACAACAGATTCAAGAATAACAGAAAGACATTCAGAATATAGACCCTCCACCTCCTCCCACCAAATCACTCTCAGATGACTCTCTCTCTCTCTCTCTCTCTTAAGCTCAAAGAAAGTAATGATACTACATCGAAGATACAAGAAGAGCACAAATGATCCACACACAAATTAGAATCAAAGCCGAAGCAGCCTAGTCTTAGATGTCAACTGTAATTACCCTATGGATATATCCCCCCCCCCCTGTATTTTGAGGGTTTGCAGACCTTTAAATGTGCAGTCATAAATGATTCACAGCTATTCTCATGAATATTAATTTTATGAAACAAGTTCGCAGTGGCCAGATTCAGGCATGGAGATGTAAGAGTTTGGTAGTCACTTCACTGTTTTGGTAGTCACTACACTGGTAGTCACTTCCAGGCGGAGTGTATAGCCTAGTGGTTAACGCCGGCGTCTCCCAGTCATGAGATCCCCGGTTCGATTCCCCGCCGACAGCAATGTGTGTCGTCTGGCAAGGGTGTTGTTCAATAACAACTTCCCGACATGAACGTTAAATGGATGTGTGCCGAGAGATTGGCTTCGGTCAGCTTGCGAGTCTATAAGCCTTCATCGGCTTCTTTCGCGAGTTCCTGCTTGCGGGAAGATCACATATACATACATACATACATACTTATATCAAGGATCATCCTGATAGAAATATGGCATATAGCCTGTCAAATATGTACATTAATATAAAGCATAACAATCTCTGGTTGAAGAATGGCTGCAGATGTTAAGTTTAAGTATGTTATGGCTTGACACATGCATCCTACACTGTCAACCAAGAGTTGCCACAGAATATCTTGCAACACCCGCCACATTGAAGGATGAGAAAATGCCCCTTTGCAATCTCCCTTTTTAAGATCTGACCACACTTTTCAGTGTGTAATAGTAAGTTGGCCTGACCTTTCGATCCTAGCAGGATCTTCTTCAGAGGCTAAATGACAAGTACAGTAACAGAAGGGACAAAAACACGCACAGAAAACAGACAGGTTAATGAGCACGGTGAACACAATGAGATAGATGAAAGGGGATTATAAGTGGACAATGGATGGTGAGAAGAAAGCAACAGGGAAAGAGGAGAGGAAGGAGATAAACAGTGGAGGGACAAAGAGAGGATTAAAGGAACAGGGTAGGGAATAAACTGGAGAGGGACAAAGACAGAAAGGTGTGGAGAAAAAAAGGAGGGGAAGAGAGCTGTGGGAGGATGAGAGAAAAGGGGGGAGGGAACAAGGGGAGAAGGAGTGGGGGACAGAAGATCAGTGGTGGAATCATACTAAATATTGACAGCTTGTTTTCATTCCTGGGAATGTTTGGTCATGTAATTTTAATCAATGTCAGTGTTTATAAGACTTTCTAATCACACTTTATACGTCACCTTCAGTCGGTGGGGAAAGGCATAACATTGATAAGATGATCACACATGACCATTCTGGTATAATCTTCTTATAAGGATAGAAGTTGATACAAGTTGTCTTATCTTTATTTCTCAATTCTCAGTACCCTCTTTGACTCCATTGAATGTACAAGCTGCTATCGTAGAGATGGGAAGTACCAATGTCAATATCAGTTGGAAGGTATGTGAATATGCCATAGCATGTGGTGGTTACCAGTACATGTAGCATTATGTGGCTGCATAGCATGGTACAATAAATGCCTTCCAGGCTGAACATTCCAGGCTGATGAACCTGAAGTTTTTGCGTACTCATTTTGTTTTTACCATTTGGTGCCCATTCCAGAGAGAAGCTACTGATTTATCACACATTTCTTTCTCTACCCAGTATCAGATATTCAGAGCAACACTGGGAACAAACCTTTTTTTTCCATTTGGTAGCCCATTCCAGATAGAAGCCACTTATTTCTCACACATTTTTTTCTCTACCCAGTACCAGATATTCAGAGCAACACTGGGATAAAACATTGTTGTTGTTTTTATTTTCATTTGGTAGCCCATTGCAGATAGAAACCATGTATTTCTCCCACCATTTTTTTCTTTACCAGGTACCAAATATTCAGTGCAACACTGGAATAAAACAGTTTCTTCTTTACTTTAATGACTTGGAGACCCCAAATATGGTGGAAAAGAGGTACATAGATGCCAATATTTCTTGGTATATTCAGAAAGGTCTAGAGGGCGGCAAAAATTACAGCTTCCAATTGGCACTGACAACAGAAGGAGGGGAAGGTCCTCTTAGTGAGAAAGGAGAAGATGCAGTAGTCTCTGTGCCAGAAGGATCCATTACAGAGGATGAAGATTCTGGTGAAGGGGGAAGTGATCATCAACAGGGTGAGAAGCTTTGGCTCTTTTTCTTTTCTATTTCATGAATGTCTCATGCATGAAGAAAAGTAGTTTAAACTTTATTTAGTTTTACATTACGATAATCTCTTACTTTCATATTGCTGCTGATGAGTAATTGCTTTCATTTAAAGTAATAGGTAAACTAAGATGGACTCTAAGTCGATTTCAGTAGCAAAGTTGTACCAAAACAATAAAATTGATAGTATTTGTCACAGTCTCAACAGCAAAGTAAGTCGTCCAACATATGAACCAGATTGTACGTTTGATGAGAGTGAAGTTTTAGATTTCAGGGAGCTATTAAAACTAGCTATCTTTTAGGCAATCACATAGGCTAGGTTTCATGCTCTTCTGGCAAAAAAGGGGTTACATAGTCATATTGAATAATTCAGGCAAGGTTCAAAGCAACGATAAGAATCTTAGTTTCTGTCACAATACGTAGTAGTAGTACTACTACGTGATGTATTGCTTGAGGTCAAAGTTAATTGATTTGTTTCGGCTGCCAGACCTAAGAAAATTCTTGTGAAATATCGTCACTGAATACTGTATGAATCGTTTTTTCAAATGTTTCTTATGTTTCCATCCTAGAATCTTACTGAAGAAAAATTCTATTTCCCTACTCCTTTTACGTGCCAAAAATCTTGATAAGATGTAAAAACAGCCTTTGCACATTCAGCAAAGTGATATTCAGTTTCAGAAAGTTAACCACTCTCTCCCACTAGTGGACATATTTCTCAATTAAGTTCTGAAAACACTGTGACTGGAATTCTCTGTATAAACACCCTTTGGTCATGCACTCAGCACAAACATTGTCTTCAGTGCCACTCACTTTCAAGGTAGGATCATATCTTGCCTGAATTGTCCTTAAAACTGTTCCTAGGTTATTTAGTACAGCTGTTGTAACATGAAATTTATGCTCTTTGCAGTGGAAATATTTTGTTCAGAAACATACCTGAAATAACTTCCTCCTGCAGTTCCTGGATACAGGTGTTTAATAACAAATACACTGAGCATCAAGTACAAGTACAGAGGTATTTTGCATTTCTGCAGCATTGCTATGTAAGTTTACAGCAAACTCATCCTACTACTGACAGAGCTGCCAAATAGTACAATAGTTTTGTATATTGTACAGGAAACTATGATAAATACGGGTGTAAAAGTTTCCACCAGAGAAATATAAGATTGAAAAATACCTGGAGAAGAAACACTGCGATAATACAACAATCATAAGACAACCTAAGTTTGGCCTGTAGAATTGCCCCAATAACCATGCTAATGGTTGTCATAGATAACATAGATGAGAAGGTTGTTTAATTTGGTGATTCATGGTCAACTTGAAGCAAGTTTAAATTGTAAGCTGATGTTTTTCAACAACTGATCTCAATGGGAATTAACTGTTGGCCCATTGCATGTAATATACATATGGCAATTTTTCATATGTAGGGACAGTGGTGGGTGCTTACAAACATCACAGAGCTTTTGTTCAGTTTGTAAAACTGAACAAAAACAGTTAAACTTTAATATTGCCATGTTCAATCGAGACTGGTGTTTGAGCTTAAGGACTTGCTATAAAAATATGGCAATTGATACTTATCAATTCCTTGTCCAATGAACAGAGTTGTTGATTATCAGTCTTACCACGTACTTAGACTAGACTAATGTTAGGCTCAGTTCTATAGTTCTACAGTAAACTTAATTAACAGAGGCCAAGTTACATTCATACAGTAGCCATGTTAACAAAACAATCATCATGTTAATGATTCTTTCACATGGTTTTATATAGTTTTTTAAATTGTTTTCCTTCCTGAATTTAAAATTGAGCATTGTCTATAAATATTTCCTGAGGTGCCCATCAATTTGCTAGTATTTGTTTAAGAAGTTTTATTCCTTAACTTGGGGTTTATCAGTCATGTCTCAGAGTCAACTGAAGTGCGTGAATTGCCCCATGTTCTGTCCAGGGAGGGCTTGGGACGAGCATGACCTTTGTCCTAAGTGCCGTACTTGTACCAGAAGGAACCCGTGTCTGGTGTGCCTCCAGTTCACCCCCAGTCAATGGCTAGAGATTGATGCTTGGCTCACAGGACAAAGGAATAAGCTTTAGGACAAGTTAGACTTCATCCCCAACCCCAGCGGCTCACTAGTAGAGCAGATGGGAGAGGAAGAGGAAGGAGAGGTGGAGGAAAGTTGCCAAGAGAGGGCTTAGGAAGAGATTGGAGAAAGAGAGAGAGAGCAGGAGAGAAAGAGAAAAGTGCCTCCCACAGTCCCGGCGACGTCCGGTCTGACTTTGGCCAAGGGAAAGGCAAAGGAAAGGGCAAGGCTCCGGCCAAGAAAAAATTGCCCAGAAAGAAGTCCGGCATGGCCTGCCTGGAGAGAGCATCTCAAGCCATGTCGCAAAGGAGCACTCCCACGGAGAGGCACAAGAGGAAACCTGCGGCCGGAGGGTCGCTGCATCAGAGCCGGTCCCGGAGCGGGGACCGAGAGCAAGAGCTAAGACGATCCTCTGCTGGGATCCCAGACTGGGACAGCAGAAGAAGAGAGGGACCGCAGTAGATCACGGTCCCAATCCCCTAGGCGAGGCACTAGGAGGAGATGGTCACCAGCCTCAGATCAATCATCTGACTCCTCAGATGACGGTTATAGGAGAGCAAAGAGGAGATACCGGCTCCAGAAGCAGTGACATGAGGAAGAGCCAGCATGGCTGGCACAATTAACAGGACTCTTAAAACCACTCTTGGAAAGAGGACAACAGAGAGCCGGAGCTGAGGCAGAAGTTGGAAGTTGGAGGGGAGCAACGGCGACCAGTCGGGCCGTGGTGACAGCGACCGACCCCGGAACGAGAGGAAGTTGTCGCTGGAGAGAATACAGAAACAGACAAACCCCTAGAGGACGAATTTGTATGTAGCCTTGAGGAGTATGACATCCGTATAGCAGGAGGAACACCAAGAACCACCAAGGCAATTGCAGACAAAAAGAGATGAACTACATTCCCAGCAAAAGCAGAACGATCCATCAAAGTACCAGACGACTTTGGAAAGCTCTGTTTAAGTGTCCATCCATCCCGCAGAAGCCAAAGAAAATCTGAGCTCGGAACAGGAGTCCTCATCGTCAAAATTAGAGGAGCCACTGGTGGACGTGGATGTAGCGGCACGTTCAGGTATGAAGTGCTTATGAGGCACCACCAACAGCTCCCTCAAGACAATAATTATGTCTCCATAAATGAAGCTGGACAACTGTTACTACTCCTGGGTCCGCTCGTGAGGCTGGCGTTTGATCAATTTGCCCGAGTCCCAATACAATCAGTGAAGGCCTGGAGGGATAATATCATATCTTCCATCTGCTGGCCATCCGTGGAAGCCAAGGCTAGGATGTTGGCCTTACCGTCCCTTGGAGATGACCTGTTCGTGGGAAGTTTCAAACAAAAATTACAGGAAGAAGTGTCCCGTCCAAGAGAGACCAGGCGGGCCAGAGGAGGCAGAGGAACTTCTCTCAGAACACCGACAAGAGGTGCCCCGAGGGGTAGGGGACGAGGAACAACCAGTCCACTACCCCATCCATGGGGAACGAGAGGCACAGGCAGAAGTCTCATGACGACTAGACAGGACAGCGACCGCTCCTCCGCTAGACCCCCTTTCGCCACCTGGCCCTAGGGGTGCCCTCACAGATTTTACAAGGGTATCAGATAGACTGCACCTCCAGTCTGCCTTCCAGGGATGGAGGAAGACTGACCCCAGCACCCACGGACCCAATCCAAATAGCTGCTCTAGAGAGGGAATTTCAGCCTTGCTGGCAAAGCAGGCGATTGTAAATGTATCGGGAGAGGCGAGACCCCTCTTCGGGTCCTCTTATTTTCTAACAAAGAACGGGACAGATCTTGGTGTCCCATCCTAAACCTAAAACACCTGAACAAAGACTTCATTAATACAAAACATGGAAACGCTAAATTTAATTCTACCCCTAATCAGGAAGGGCATGTGGGCGGGGAGCGTGGACCTCCAAGACGCCAATTTGCACATACCCATGCACCAACACCATCAATAGTACTTAGGCTTCCATTCAAAGCGCTCCCGTTCGGCCTGTCAACGGCTCCAAGAGTGTTCACAAGAGTGGGGGAAATGTCATCTCCCAACTCAGAAAAAGAGGAGTGACACTATACGCGTACCTCGACAATTGGCTCACAGTAGGAGAGTCGGAGTCGAATGCATCAAACAACATACATAAGATAGTAGGAACCTTCCAGGAACTGGGTTGGATAGTCAACGGTAAAAGGTCACAGCTGACCCCAACACAAATGATCCAGTTCCTGGGGAAGTACTAGACTTTACGACAGGGATAACCAGTCCCTCAGAACAGAGGATCAAGGCAGTCAGAAAGACCACAGCCCAAATTCTATCTGAGCCCTGGGGCTGATGGTTGATGTTGTGGGACTATGCAGACTACATCTGCTAAAGACCACCGATCTGAAGAACTTAGACAAGACAGCACCGATCCCCCGGTCTGAAGAAATCGTATTACACCTGCAGTGGTGGTATGACATAGAGAACAGGGACCAAGGGTTCATTGTGAATCTGCCAATGACATTGGTCACGACGGACGCCTCACTGACAGGGTGAGGAGCCCACTGGAACAACCAAACAGCTTGGGGGACTTGGTCTCCAGTAGAGAAAACATTGCATATCAACATACTAAAATGTTGGCTGTCAAAAGGGCCCTGGAGTGGTTACACAAGAATGTGCAGAACACAGCGACCACCGTTTTAACAAACAACACCACCGTGGTAAGGTACATAAACCAACAAGGGGGCACTCACTCCAAGAGACTGTCCGTTGGCATGAAAGTTCATAATGACAGCCAAGGACTCCAGCATGACGCTACGAGCATCCCATATCGCGGGCAAACTGAAAGTGATGGCCGATGCTCTGTCCAGAGGACAGATGGACCCCAACGAGTGAGCACTATCCCAAGAGACATACAATAGGATCTTCGAAGTTCTCGGCATTGATGGTGGACCTGTTTGCATTGGCAGAGAACGCCAAACTTCAGATCTTCTGCTTCAGGCGATTCCACCCCAGGGCGCACCCACATCGAAGCCATGTCATTCCCATGGGATTGCCTGGAAGCCTACCCTTTTCCGCCGCTCTGCATGATCGGCCAGGTGCTGAGAAAGATCTGACACTCCATGGGGAGAGTCATACTGGTAGCCTTATTCTGGCCCCACAGACCATGGTTCAAGGAAGTCCTAAAGCTCTTAATGGACACTCCAGCTATCCTAAGGGACACACCTACAACTAGTTGCCTGGCAGTTGTCAGGACTTCCCTAAGACAGAGGAAATTTTCGGAGGCGGCTACCTCGGTGGCAGCCGACGCCAGGAGAACATCAACCTTGGCAACTTATGATTCCCAGCTGCAAAAATTATGGGAAAGGTTACAGAACAGACGGGTACTGCCAGCCGAGACCTCTCTGACGCACGTGGTAGACTTCCTCCACTCTCTATTCGAGGAGGGCAAGCAAGTGTCGACCATCAAAAACTACTACAGCTCATCAGGGGGATGGTGAGCAAGGGTCTATCAGCAGTACTGCAGTCACTAACAAAATCGCTGTATGAACCAATGGATTCTGCCTCGCTGGCGGGCCTTACAAAGAAAACCCTTTTCCTGATCGCTCTCGCGTCCGCAAGAAGAAGGAGCTGCCTTCATGCCCTGTCTACAAAGCGGAACCATATCAGGTTGAGAACCATGGGGTGAGGATGGTCCCCAACCTGTCCTTTATAGCCAAAAATCAGGTCCTATCTTTCCTGCCGGGGGACTTCTTCATCCCCGAGATAAAGAAGCTCTCCTCCGTCGTAGAGGACAAACTGTGAGGCCCAGTTATGCCCTCAAGTGGTATTTAAACAAGACTCAACACCTCAGAGGAACAACCACATCCTTGTTTATACTACCCCGAGAACCTTACTCGGCGGCATCTAAGGACACACTTTCTCGGTGGCTGACAGAGATTATCTGCTCCTTCGCAGTTGGCACAACTACACTGAGAGCTAACGATATTAGAGGTGTAGCGGCCTCGACAGCTCCCTTTGCAGGAGTTTCAAAAGAGGACGTCCTTAAGACAGCAGCTTGACGGACACCAACAACATTTGTCGCCTTTTACCTTTCAGACTCTTTACAGGCCGAGGCGGCTTTTTGTAGCATGGTGATGCGAGGTCCGGCGGGTACAAGGTCCCACCCCTCGGGCCTCCCACCATCGGCATTGCCACTCCGTGCTAAGGATTCGGAGAGACAGGTAAGCGAGGAACGAAGTAAATATTCCAAAACTTACTGGTTTGGATATTTACGAGTGACCAGCTCACCTGTCTCCATTCCCGCCTACCTCCCTGAGGGTGGTGGAACACAGCAAGATGGAGGAGCGGTCTGTACAAAACACCTTCCAGCACAGGCCAAAAGACCTGAGGAAAGGAGGCGTCACTACCACCAACAAGTCTTGTGCGATCCGGTGAGTTCACCTTGAGGTATAGTATTTGTTTTTATTGACCGGTAGTAACCGTTAGTGACTTGTAGTAACTCGTAGTAACTAAGGGTAACTTGGGGAAAATTTATACTTTTTCTCCTTCGAACCACCGCGGTGTACAGGGTTCCGGCCTAACATTTAAAGTACCTTCTGCTACTTTAGGCCTCTCTTGTTAGAGTTAAGGGGTACAGATGTGGACGGGTCGTAAAGGGTAGTCCCCCTCCCAAGGGGCAGGGAGAACTATCCCTCCCATCGGAAGCGTCAGAAATTTGTATGTTAGGTTTTGAGTCAGGGGGGTAGTCTTCCTACTTTGTTGGGAAGGACTACTACTCGACTCCAAGGCAGAGATCACTTTCAAGGGGCAGTGGTCTCATGAAAAGGAAGGGTGGTGACTGGAAGAGCCGGTCGTAGAGGGTGCACAGTGTTATAAAGGTTACCAGGACATTCTAGGCACGGTAGAAAGAGGGTGCTTACGTTGTGGGGAGACAGGTAAGCTCATCACTCGTAAATTGTTTTGGAATTTATCATTAGTAGCCAAGTTCTCTGATTACTGATATTAATGATGTATCTCATCAATTAGATATCATACCATTGTGATTTTTATAAATAGTCATGAGTGAACAGCTTAGATTTTAATGATACTCAAGAGGTATTGCAAAACAAAACAAAATAGTTGCTACATGCAACCTAGCACATTTTGAGAGAATTCAATGGTACTCTCCAATCAGATATACTATTTTTTAAGTTTAATACACTAAATCAATAGGTTTCAAAAGTTTTGATTGGACAGTTTAAATGTAACTTGAGAATTGTTTCTAAATTCAATCAGAGATATATTACACCATATTGTCATCATATCTAAGTTTACCATGTGTAGGCCAGTAATATACATTTTATGATTAATTTCCAGAAAAGAAAGGGAAATATTATAAATTTAGGACTGACAATTAAAGAATTAGATACACATATGTGCAATTGACATTTTGGCAATGTTTAATATGCTCACATTTGTAAGAGGATCAATTTACAGACCTACTTGTATGCCTGTGAATGTTTCATATTATATCAAATATTATGTTCAACATTAATTCATTAAAAAACTATCTAAGGAATAAAAATCCATCACGGATCTAAAGTACTACAATTTGGATAATACTTCATAGGGATGTTCTTTACGTGCAGCAGGCCTACTT
This sequence comes from Apostichopus parvimensis, assembly GCA_000934455.1. Lineage (NCBI taxonomy): Eukaryota > Metazoa > Echinodermata > Holothuroidea > Aspidochirotida > Stichopodidae > Apostichopus > Apostichopus parvimensis. The sequence continues at coordinate 74,363 of KN883072.1, forward strand.
CCTACGCAATGAACACACATATTATCATTAACTGTGCACTGCATCATAGAAATTCTTGTTTCATAATTAAATAATGAATCATCACAGACTTCCCTTCAACTTTATTTTGATAACCTTCATTTTCTCCGTACTCTTTTCTCATATTTTTGTTAGAGTAAGATACAGTAAGCTGTTGATCACAAGATCTTAATATCCACTCTCTTATACTGTTTATATCCTGGTTTAAAGTACTACAGACACCTAACCAGTTTTCCCCATATTCAGTACATTTGTCGTGTGTGATCATCTCATTCAAAATCTGTTGATATTTTCGAAAAGCTCTTTTCATTTCCAAGATATACACATTTGAAGTTTTGATAAATCTGGGAAATTCATTAAAATATGTGCTCTATATATATAACGTGGTATGTTGTGCTCATCAACATTTTTCATTATTTATGATGTTAACCCCTAATTTCAACCCCACTTATATTATTTGATTAATGTGATGTTCCTCTTTTCAAAGAGGACAGTTATATTGTTTCCAAAATATTTTGCCTTAGGTGAAAAGCCTGTGTTCAGTGTCCTTGAAACAATGGTTGTAAAAGCAAAGGAATAACGTAACAGAAAATTAGGCAATCACTCCCTTAACTCAATGTGCATAATTAGCTAATTTATTTATTCATAGATAAAACCAGAATGAAGAAAAGACTTGTAAAAGTGTCAATCTTGGATGGATTTTGATGAGTGTTGGAGCTAATTTCATGATTTATATTACCTTTAAGAACGATTAGGACAATGTTGTTCATAGGTGTCCATATACCTTTAAGTTTATATAGTTTCACCAATGACTGACATGTGTATTTTCGTTGCTTTCACAAGGTTCCTGTTTAAGTTTTTCTTTCGTTTCTTCTGGTTCAGGATTTTTCTTTGTGGTCTTTAGCTTCATGAACATCCTATTTTTTTTCTAGTGCACATACATATTTCATTTTGTATGTATACCAGACATCTTTATTAGCTCCTTTTGAGTACATGTCGCAAACTCAATTTGAATTAACTTGAATTGTAATGTTCTGGGATCACATGACAGTTGCATTTGCATGACTGTTACATATCTGTTCATGTTGCATGTTGCATTTCATGTTGCATTTCTGTTCATTTTGCATTTCTGTTGCGTGACTGTTGCATGACTGTTGCAGTTGCATGACTGTTGCATTTCACAGTCTATATAATGCCTCATGCTTCATCGGAACAATTAATGCTTGGTGTTTGCTGTTTGTCATAACACTGTGTCTTTTCTAAGGCTGTCTCAGTGTACCAAACAAATAATTTCATGTTAGCTGGAGAATTTGCATCATTGAGATATACTGCCTATAAAAATGAGACTTGGTTCTATCGAAGAATCAACAACTGAATATGTTTCAGTGGTCTGCTGTATATACCCCAACTATAGCATGCTATCATGGAAAAGTTTCTTGAGATTACGTAATCGACCTGCCTTGGGTCGTAAAATTACCTCTTTTTACCCATTAGTCTGCAACGCCTGTCACATATATATTTTTCTTTTTCGTGTGAAAGCTGTATGATGTACAATACTGTAAGCCCGAACATATTTCCACACAGTGTTTACACAAAGAGCCTAATGGTGTTAAGAATCTATGCAGGCTAATTATACAGCCTAAGTCGATTTACAACTTTTGCAGGTCGATTACGTAATCTCAAAACTTTCCTAGCTATAGTATGCTATAATTGGAGCCAATAAAGCAGATCTTTCAAGGTCCATAGTGAAATCATTAGATAGAAACAGGAGGGGGATCTACAAGTACTCCCAAAAATATCAATGAGCAATTATCTATAACAAAAACATAATAAACAACAGGAAGAAAGAAAAGAGTTGCATAAATAATTATGTTATATTAATCGAGTGTGAACATTATGTTAAATACAGCAATGATGATTTCTTTATGATGTTACCATGGTAGTATTACCCTGACTGTTATTAGACTATTTAATCCAGTCACTTAAATTAATGGACCTCAGCTGTTTAAAACCTTTTTCTGAGACTTTAAAAGCAATGTTTTTTAAAAATGTATAATATCAAAGTTAATTTTGTTCTTGTAAAGAAGTCCTCCTTTATTACATCTTTCACACCTGACCTGGTTATGTCAATCTTTCCACCATTCTGTATTATATGTTAATTTCTTTAAATATTCCAGTTTTGATAGATGAGACCACGTCCAGTTTGTTATGGTTACCGATAGTGGTTGTTGTGCTGTTGCTGTTCATGGTTATTGTGGCTGTTGTTATCTTCAAAAGGTAAGGGTTTTGTTTCACAACTTTTCAGACCTTTCGTTTTTTATTTTTAATCAATCGTTTCAAGAATTGCAGAACAATTACAAGAATAATTTAAAACACAAATGAAATGAAGGTTACTCGGCTTTGCAATTGTTGTGAAATGAAAAGAGCAACGAAGGCTTTGTTTTTCTGAGAATTCTTTTTGTTTAAACTATAACAAGAATTTAGATTAAGTTGGCTTAGTCACTCTCATACATTTACATCACAGTTTAACAGCTTACCTGTCCCCTCGCAACAAATGCACACTAGCTCTAACATTTCTAGAGCACCTGATGACCTCTATGCACAGTATACTCTCCTGTTGATGTAGGCTATGTTTTTCTGACAATTCATTTTGTATAAACTAACATGAATTTAGATTAAGTTGGCTAAGTACACTCTTAAAACGTTGGGCAAATATTTGTTGGGTAGAGATGTTTTAAGAAAATGTTGGTTAATTCTTTAACCATTATGGGTAAAATGGTTTTGAAAACATTTATCCAACGTTTATCCTATATATATTCGAGTCCATTTGCCCAACGTCTGGGCAATGTTCCCGCCCAAAATATTGTCGTACAATTCGCACTGCAATGTGATCATTGCAACTACGCTGGAGTACTAGTAGTGAAGGCATGTTGCGCGCTGCGACGTGATAACAGCACACTTCTACTAGATACGGTACATAAGATCGAATTGCAATAGAATATTCTTGAGTATATTCATGAGTTTATTTTTGAATTACGACTATCTCGTCGCCGGTTGATCATGATGATGTATTGACACTTTTACGAAGTTGGGGGGTAGAAGACTTGAAGGATACATTTGAAGGTATAGTATTCATACCCCAAACGGGTTGGCTAGTATTACTTGGTCTAGCCTAACGTTAGGCTGTGTCCGTCTACAGACTCGGCAATTTCCAAACGTTAGGTCAACAGTATATATTGTGTTCGTAGCCCAGACTAGCCCGTGCGTAGGCTAGGCCTGACTCTGCTGCACAAGATAGAGCGCGCTTTACGTGTACGTTAGGCTACGCTGGTCTAACGTTATGCTTGTGTTTGGCGTGGGATAAGTAATGATGATGACACTTGTCCTACTCCTAGGCTGACATTTTTCAGTTTTCTGAACAAAGTTAAGAAAACAATTAAGATGGAACTAAGGATAGGCCTAACTTAGTCCACCTCATACTAGCTTGCAGAAAATTGTTTTTGAAAACTGTCATATATTACAAATAGGGTTGGCTAGATTAAGCTTGGCGTATCCAGGCTATCGTAGCCTAGACCTACACTACAGTACTAGCCTAAGTAGGCTAGCCTACACAGTATTCTAGTATAGTAAAGGCTTCATAATGGACGCACTTTCAAATATTACTAGCAACGATACAGCAGGCAACCTAATCTTTTTGCAGCGAAGCAGAGTTACATATTTAATGAGTTTAAATCCATTTCAGCTATGTGCTGATCAATTTGTGTTTTTTTTTAAAGCTTTTAACACCCTCCCCCCAGTTTTGCACGTATTTTTGGGTTTGGAAATCTTACTCCCTAAAAATAACCAATATTACCTCAGCATGATACCACTACTCACTGGGACCTGAGCTTAGGGGCTTAGAGCATAGCAAACAGCATTCAGAGTCAATTGATGTATACTTACTAAAAAGGAAAGAAAATTGACCCAGTGGGCAAAAGGATGCAGGCAGGACAAGACACTACTAATTTATACCTCGCCTTAGTATTACAAGTGTCGATTTTTATTGGGGCTCACAATATTCATAAATTTATGGTTTAAGTACAGATCGTACGTCTGCAAAATTTCCACAAAACTGGTACAGTAGGCGTATCTGTAGGCCCGAGACTATGTGATCAGAAAGGCAAGATTTTGACATGTAAAAATATGTCTCTTCCTTCTATCATTTTCTTTTCCAGGGATAAATGAATTGAACGATAAAACTGTTTTTTCTTAAAGGGGCCTATGCTAAGGCTAGGTGTATGCATTTATCCAAAATATTTAAACCATAATGAACTTTTGATGACCTTTTAGTTTGGTTTACCTAGTTGTGTGGCATAATAAAAATTGTTTGGTAATTTTGCATTGATTTATTTTATATATTTCATCGCTTTACTGGCTCACAGTCAAATATCTGACCCGTGGTATTCATGTATCATTGTCAGGAAATGAAAAACCCCATTTCCATTTAGAAGGGGGTTATGGAGGGTAAAGAAGTTCTTTGAAAAAACATTTTTGGCCCAAACTGTGTCATTTGGATATCAAAAACGGTTGTAACTTTCTTCACGATAACTACATACAACCATGTAGATTTTAAGACTCCATCTGCTTACACTGAAAAACAAAAAAATTACTACTTGACGAAGGTGCAACCATTTTTTTAGTGAATTCTCCCCTCCCTTTATTGTTTTTTGACACTGTTTTTATTAAACATTATGCTATTTTGTTTAAATGCTTGTTTTTTGTTGTTGTTATTTCAGAGAATGAGATAGACAATGCTGCATTGTCCTTGTTGGATGAAGGTACTATAAGGGAGCTCATACCAAAGATTGTCACCAGGATGAAATTTTTGAAGGGTTGGCGACTGAAGGTACTTTAAAGAAACTAAATGGGATATACATGTTTTAAGTGTCTCAGGGTTGTAGATGGCAACATTAGGACTTATTTCTTTCACTTGAAACATGATGGCATTAATGCTCAACATAGGTCAAATATTAGTTGTAGTCAGGGAAATTGTAAATTACAATTTGGAACATGCTATGGTTACCAAAGGCATCTGCTCACAAAACATAGTTTGCCATCTGAACTAACAGTAAATGAAAACAATGTTCAAAATGAACTTGAACAATTGGAAGAAACTGAGAGTGGTGATGATGCATATTCATGCGATGACATAGAAGATAGAGATCTTGAAAATGACCAAAGTAATGACCCTGCTGCAATTAACATTGTGAGATTGAAAGCCTCAAATATACCATCATCACTTGTACAGACCATTATTTGTGACACACAAGTATTGATAGGCAATTTTGTTGATGATCTGGAGAAACAGGTATCAGACATTTTCTAGTGATGAATGTTCTTACCTAAAAAAAATAAGTACATAACCCATTTTATGTGCCAAGGAATTACAAAACCTCTAGGTTTTATATTTAAATTTGGCCTCGTTCCCATGACAGGTACTCTGCTCCAATTTATGAACATGCAATGCGCTTTTGAGAAATGTTGCATGTAATACACACTAACTGGAACAGGGAAAAGGAGATAAGTAACAGGGAAACCTATTTTAGCACTCCAAAACTGGATGAAAAGCTGTGGATGGCACTATTAAACCTTTGTTGAGAAAAATGACCCATAAAACTTAAGTACCTATCTACAAACACTGGTAATGTGATATGCTCTAATTCACAGATCAAAAGAAGAACCTTGCATTCTTCATGCTACCAATAATACTAC
>KN883072.1:90642-105512 GCA_000934455.1 Apostichopus parvimensis
TCGTGATTGTGGAACTGGTATTTCTTTGCTAGAGTATTGCGACGTTGGGACACCCGGCCCACAGTGTGGCGCTGGTGATAAAATTGGTGGCGCAGTTGCTCTTTCAGTAATTATAACAAACTTCATTCTCCGTCATTTTATTGACAAATATGTAAGTACTTACTTGCACACGGGTCATTTTGGAGAGAAAATAACTGTAGCTTTTGTAGTGTTTCGTGAAATTGGCTGTTGCTGTAGGTTGTCATGGTGAAATCGTGTATTTCTTAGGGGTGTCCGAAGTTCGCAGTGTTCCAAACTTGGCAATACTGACTATAATTATACAAATTTATGTTAGTTGTTGGTCTTGCTTGCTCTCTCAAAAGCTGTTTAAACTCAAGTCACTTTTTCAGGTACAGAACGTGAAATTTGAGGAAGAAACAGAGCCTACAAAATGCAAGGCGTTTGAACTATGAATTAAATGTACAGTATTAAATAAGGAGTCAACAAGTATCACAGTGTATAGGTAATTTCACCTATTGTGGAAAAGAAAAATTACCCAGGTCCAATAACTGGACTTTCAAGCCGAGTGGCGTAGCCAGGATTTTCAAAGTTGTAGGCACGACTATCTGAGCAGAGCGCCACCATCGGTTGGCGCGGAGCGTACAAGAAAATGGGGGGTTTGTGTTGGTTTAACAAACCCCCCAGATGGCCAGTAACGGTCATTCCCGAGTGTTCATTCTGGTTCCCTGGCCTCTTGCTAACTTGAGACACCTCATTCAATATCATTTTAAACCCAAAAGTCTGTTAATCAACGATAGGCTTATTTGACTGTGGAATGTTTCTCAACTGAAATATTATCTGCGTAAACAGGTTCTTAACTAGATGTTAAGAAACTGACAAGATCGGATCCTAGTCTTTTTCGGCGGGTAGAGTATTGAATGAAACGGCACGCGATAGAAATGACAGCCTACAGATGACAGAAGAATAGGTCACCTAATTTAGCCATATTCTTGCTACATTCATTTCAATAGTTTTTCCTGTCTAGACTCTTAAACTCATCCAGCAAGCTTATGGATTTGAATTATGGGTGTTTTTAAGAAAAAGATAACAAAAAAAGTGTAGGCCCGGGCCTACAGTGCTACATACTGGCTACGCCCCTGAAGGCAATAACCGTATTACTCAAATTGTCAGCAAGTCTTCTTTGTTTAAATTTTACCAAAAAGCATGCAGTGTTTAGAATAGAAAAGTTTTAAATCTATTGTAAGTACAGTATCAATTACCAGTTAACAATCTTTAAGTAATTTGTGTAGAGTAAATATATAGGTTGGCAACTATTGTAATGGTACGGTTAATGCCTCATATCATAGTGTAATATATTGTACCTTTCATCGAAGCATCCACTGAGTAGGTACTTATACCATTACGTCATTATCCTGCCCCAGAGACTCATATGCCTAAAGAAAACATGGCAGGAAACCAAAACAACTATGCATGCATAGCATACCGTGTGTATAAGCTTGGCGGAATCATGAGACATGGGGAAAAGTCTGTATTATAAAACATAATCAAATGTTTAATTAATAGAGCCATGTCTTTGTCAAATAGTTGAAAGTATTTATGGTTTGAAGTCTTCTTTCCTAAAGGATGTTATGTAAATTGTGATGTGGCACTGGAGATAGCAGGGACTTTAGAGCTTCAGAAAAGATTAAAGCAGTATGGTGAACATTCATGTATTATTGAATGCTATTAAATAGATACGCAGTCTTTTTCATTTTCATAATTTATAAAGTACATAACATGCGTGTAATTACTTATATAGGAAAGGTTATAGTTAGTGCTTCTATTAAACTATGTATATAATGCAATACAGGGATTTACCTACCATGCATCTCTCCAGAAGAGGAAGCAGGAAGTAAAGACTGTTTACATTATTGTCTGCATCGTTTCTTCTTTCCATTTGCATTCTTTGATATAAAGATTATGTTTTATTCCTATACACACTCTTGCTTGATTGTGATGTTGTCTTTAAAGACATACTTGACTAGACAAGCAGTACAGTTTACCAGTATCTACGTGTGTTGAAACCTTCCCTATTTGGTTAACTTTCAGTACGAGTTACACCTAACAGTTTGTCGATCAGGTAACCAGACCTGTACGAAACATGCCATAACACTTCAGCAATTTTAAATTTATATGCCTTATGAGTATTGTAGTGAATTGAACTCCAGTACAATTTGCACTAATACCTGTAGTAAGTAGGCTCAATGGAAGGGGATGGGTGTAAGGGATATAGTCCCATAGCCCAGGGTTAATTAGTGGGCCCAAGGAAGTATGTATTTAAGAAGAAAAATGTAGTCTATTGTTTAAAATATGAAGACATGAAATATTTGGTGTCTAATAAAAACTGTTCCTGTGGCCTGATCTGGCTCTCTATGTCACACCGGGCAGTCATAGTCATACTCGGTGAGATAAGAATTAGGACGGACTGGCTGTATCTTCAAGTAAACTTATCGTGGACCCAATTATATTAGAACATCTTTTGCAATTAGTGTCAAATCTGGCAAACAATTAGTAAATCAGCAAAAAAATCAGCAATTAAAGAGAAGTGAAAATCACATATAGAGTTGAAAAGAAGCTCAACTTCTAAGTCAAGCTTGTTACTAACATTACCATGGGACCTTAGGATAAATTAGTTTCAACAAATGCATCAAAATCAACTGTAAAGGTTGCTTTAAAGTACATGGTTTCTTTTTTGGCATGAACTTTATTCACAAGAGCACAGAAATCATTCATTCCATCAGACTTTGATTGAGAAGAATTACTACGTCTGCAGTGGAAATGTGAAGGGGTATTGTTTAAAATATGGTATGTTGATTTGAAGTATGGAAAAAGTAGTAGAGTCTTCAATGAGTTCACATAATTCAAAATTTAAAGCTTGGATTAACTAAATGTTATATGGTTCCCCCTCATTGAGAAGAAGAACCCTATTGTGTTCAGTGGAGTCAAAGGTCATTTGAGGTTGACAGTCTAATTCAAAGTTTAAAAACTTTGTGAACACAATAACTAAACAATAAAGCTTTAATTTACTTCATACCCAGTAAGTGAATCCACTTTGTTGAGTGTGAGAACTGTGCTGTTTTCAGTGGAGGTCAAAGATCATTTGAGGTCAACAGAGGTCAAAGTCTAAAAGCGTTGTAACTCAAAAAGGAAGACTTGGATTTACTTTGAACACACATAATATTTTGATCCACCTTATAAAATGAAATATCCCTATAATTTTCTGTGGAGACAAAAGGTCAGTTGAGGTCAACAGAGGTCATAGTCTTAAACACTTGTGAACACAATCACTCAAGAAATAAAACTTGGATGCACTGTGTTGAATGTGGATCTACTGTATGCTATGGAGTGCAAGAACACTATTGTTTTCGTTGTTTGGTGGAGGTCAAAGTTCAATGAGGTCAACTGTATCATGACATCAAAGTTGGAAACCGCGTAACAATATCACTAAAGTTAAACTTAAATGAACTTCAGACGTGGAAGTGTAATCAGTACCTCTGGTTTTCTGGTTAGTAAGAGCACCAACAGGGACATTAATTCTAGTCTACCATATTTCTTTCATCATGGGGTTTAATTTGGAATTTACTTAAATAGCGGTATAATACATTCCTCCCCATGGGCCCTCAACATTTAGGTACTGTACAGTATGTACTCGAAACCATCTAAGTTTCAAACATTGCACCGGTGAAGTTATTAGTTGAAACAAGTTTTTTCCATTTTTATTCCACAGTTGAAATTTTTGGAAGAAAAGTATTGAACCAAGTGGAGAGGATGTCACCTTCCAGTATTCTTCTGGTTATATTTCTTACTCAATCTGGTCTTGCTCAAGGTATGACTTCTCACTACCTCAAGTTATTAACTATCATGAAACTGAATGCATCTCTTTGAAAAAAATGTTCCACTGTTGCGATGCATGAATTACCAAACATAAACTTCATGGTCCATGAATTTAAAATCATTGAACATGATTACTCATGTTAGCTCATGTTTCCCAGTACCTTAATGTATCAAGCCCTATAGGCCTTAGTATTCAAGGTAAAATAATTTTGCCCCATATATATGCTGAATATATTTTTATTAGTGATCATTTATACTTAAGCTTATATACATGCATCTGACTGCCACTCAAAGCCCTTCCCTAACTGATAAAATGCAATATTCTAGAACCATGCATACCCAGCATGCATGGTTCCAAAGTTATGAATATTAAGTCGATTTGACCTTCTAAATTACTGTAGTTGACAGTTTTTTCAGGAAATGGAACAATTAATGCCCAAAATACAATGATATTTATGTTTTTTTTTTCTTCTGAAATAATTAGGTAATGTAAACAACTCCCCCACCCCCCCCCCCTTCCTTCCACAAAACAAAAATAGAAATATAGTAGCTGTCAGGATATCTAGTAAGTTTTGCTTCAGTCTTCTGCACACTGTTTGTTCACTGACTCCCAGAGTTGTTTTCAGAATGGTTTAAGTTACAGAAACCAAGTCAGTTGGACTTCCATGATCAGAAGATTAAGAAATTTATCAACTCTTTACAAAGGCAAAGGCACCAACCAGTGTGCAGTGTGTTTTCCATTCTCCGTGTTGGCTGTATGACATTAAACTAGGGAGACAAGTTTAACCATCAACAGAACCAACATCCTTTTTGTAGCAAGGAAAGGGAATTGGAAAGGCCTACATTGTATGTAGCAATATAATTCACCCCTCACGGGTTGGATGAAATGAATATTTATCTCTGTCATTTATTACAGGGAAACTCAAAGTTACTTTACGAAACCAGTTCGCTTTCAAAGCTAATGTTGTTGGATGGAAATTCTTAATGTGTTACATCAGTGAAACAGACGAGACAGACTTGACTGTTACTTCAAGAAGAGTAGTCAATACCGGAAGTAATGCTGCTAATAATCCAGATCCATATGGTCCTGTTGGATCTGATGGTGTTTACCAGATTTACCTGAGTACCAAACTGATTGGAGCTTTTGGTGTGTTTGCTTGTGATATTTCTCGCACTGGCAGGGAGCTGACATCCATTCAGACTATATTATTGAGTTCAGATGGTGAGTCAATGAATACCCATGCAAATTTATGATAAAATAATACAAAAGCATGTTACTAGTGAAATCGTGGCATACCAGCAAGGGACAGCACAATGTTGAAATGGTTCAACAGATTTGTAATTTGATCTTCAATTGATGCATTTTGCATGTTAGTTGCCAATTTTTTCTCATTCCCAAGTAATGTATTGTACATGTACAGTATGCGGATGTGATACTGTACAGTATGTCAGCTGTTGCAACCGATCAGTGCTCTACCGGTTTACAGTAGCAATATTTGACATGGAAGTGCATGATGTGGGAAATGTATTGGTACTAAATTGTTTGGTTTGGATGATGCGAGAGCGTGAGCAATTATAAGATATAAACATGTTGCCAACGTCTCCTGAGCCATAATGCTGGTAGACAGCAAACTTTGCTGTGTACTGTCCCTGACTGAGCATGCAATGTAGAGCCTCTGTGAATTATGACATACTAGTGTATAGTACAGTAGAACTGACTGCTTGTACTTTTGATAATTAATAAGCAAGTTAAGTGTTCAGTGGCATGGGTAGCTGGTAATCAGGTGTTTCTTAATCACGTGAGACATCTATTTGTTAAGCTATTAGCCATTATGTATATGATTAGAGTTCATGACTTCGACCTTATGCAAGTAGGGTTTCAAACACTTTGCCCTATATATGTAATATCTGTCACGAGTGATCGATATAAGTTTATGGAAACTATATATTGAGTGGTTGTGTTTTTTCTATGACCTTGCTTACTGTATTATAAAGCAATGTGAAAGTGACAAAGGGGTCAAGGTCAAAGTCTGTTAAATTTATAACAAACGAATAGGACATTTTGATTATATCAAAATGAAAACATCCTGGCAGCCTGGAAGCCTGAAAACTCATGTACAACTTGCAAGCTTGAAAATTTATTTCAACATTTCACTATTTAGCCCAAGGTCAGAGTTCAATGAAAGTCAAAGGGTCAAATTTTTGCACTAACCAAATTGGCAGAAAATATATTGCAAGCTTATCTTCATGTTAATTTGCAGTTTCTGAGGCTGAAGTTGGAACTTAAAAAATTGCTGGAAATTTAAAGAGGAATTATATCCTGGGGTTTTGCAATGAATTAGTTGAGAACAATATTCTATTTTGTTCAAATAGTCACAAAATGTTTCCTTGAATTTTCAGGATTTTTTTAAATTTTTTATGCGCACTATGTAAGCATTCAGATTTTTGCTCTTCAAATATGACGGTGGTTCAATTAGATGTACAGTTAGCGGGCCACGTTAATAATTAAGGGTAATAAGGAAAGAGCAAGCTTTACCTGTTTGTCGTGTTGGTTGCAGTACTTTCCCTTGAACGTTGATAACTTCACAAGTCCTAAAACTTGGTTGCAGTCATGCCGACTGTGTAGTACTGGCCTCTTGAAAAGACAATAATTGGTCAAAGTAATGCTGATCAATTGCATGAATTTTAAGGCATAAATATCTTCTTTCCAAAACAATATGTGTACATGTAGGGAAAGCGTCTGAAATTAACATGTGTTTGATCAAAGTGACTCTGAGTATACCAGTTACTGAGATTAACTGGCAATTAGCCAATAACTATGCATTTCAAGGGTGGTATTGATAGAATTTACAGGATGAAAAAATATATGCTGTCAAAACTAATATAATTGCAATATTTTGTCACTTTCGTCTCAGCTAATTTAAGCAGTATTTTCTAATACTTCCATCAGTAAAACAATATCTCAAAAACTACAGTAGGTCTTGATGTAGAAACAGCAAGTGTTTATTTCTCCTTCATTAAAAGTTGAGTAGTGTTCTTTTTGGTGATTCTGAACATACCAAAATTGCGAACAAATGATGAAAGTGTCATACCCATGTTGGAAGAATTGAAAAGTTTTAAGTGAAACCTATCTACCTAAGAGTAGTATGTGGTTGGAAGGGTAGGGTGAAATTATTGTTTGTTTTTTTTTTATATTACACAATTTCATGTTAGGTTGATAAAGCATTTTATAATTTCATAAAATATTTTCCAACAGCAAATATACTTCCAAATGACAGGTTACTTACAAGGACTGTTAATAATGGTGATGAAGCAATAGTTTTAAGGATGGATGAGGTGACTAGATACCAAAATGTTGTGTTATGGAGAAAGGACGACAGTGCTTCCTTTAACTCTGGTTCTTTTACTCTGAATGTACCTCAAAGTAGAGGAAGAATTAGTTTATCAGATGCTGGAATTTATGAGTGTTATCACAATACTCGACGTAACAATGCTGTACAAGGACTTCAGCGGATCATTGTTCGAGGTAACAAACATTTTCTATCAATCAAAAATGTATCCTAATCATTTAAGGAGTTTTTGCAATATAAGCATTTCCAAAGTTTCAGTTCAACAGATAAATTATATGAGTATCATTGATCATCATGTGGCTTGTACTAACTTTTCTGAGAACAACTGTTTAACAGTAAAGTTTTTCAAATGAAAAGTGAAATTCAAATGAGGGGCTGTCAGAATGATGCTTTACCTTTGCCTTAAGTACTATACTATGAATGTGTGAAGTTTGATATTTATCCTTGGATACAAACTCCACATATGACATGTATCAGTAAGACAGGTAACAATTGTGACATAATGTGAATTGGACTTAAATCCAGGGAGCTTTTCATCTTAATTCATGCTTGGACAAATTCTTTACATTTATCAGTGACATCTCAAATTAATCACATGATAATAAGTGAAGTCACTAATTGTCAGTTCAATAAAGTCATAATGATATTTGTAGGCATTTTTAATGGTCTTCACACTTTGATTAGTTTCCTGTTAGTCAGGTCGATATATGGAAAATACCCCCTCAACCCCCAAAAAATTGCTACAAAAGGTTTCTCAACTGATTCTGGTTGGGTTTAGTGTACTTTATAACATACTAAAAGTTTACCAAAGTAAGACCCCCGGAAAAGTGTTTTTTTCAAGATGGCGTCCAAGATGGCTGCCGAAACCTCTTAATGATCATAACTATGTAACTATCAACTCAAATTTGATGATCTTGGTGTCTATCCCTAGGTTTTTGGGGGCAAAGAACACATTAAGACCATAAAAAATGAAAGTGGGCCATTATCTAACAGGTTGAGGGGGAATTTTCCATATATTGACCTGAAGAATGTGTCGAATTGGATCCAGGTAGTCTTCGAGGACCTGTCGAGATATCTTGACTGTGACAAGAGGATCGATATTCTGTGTGAAGTCTCCCCTGGCTTCAAAGAGGTAACACCGAATTGGCAGGGGATGATGCATATCTTGCATCAGGGGAGCCAGCACCCTGCGCAGTCATCAGTCAAATTCTTGCCTATGATCAATATGTACTCTGGAGACAAATCGTGCATTGTGTCTACAATAGACTTTGTTTGCAACCTTGCCATGAAGCACAACCTTCCCACTATTGTAACTTTTGACCAGCCCTTGTATTGGAAGGCTGCCGAAATCCTCATTGATGCACCACAAAGTAGTCACCTAAAAGGCATTGTTCTGATGTTGGGGTATTTCCTTTCACTTATGAACGTGATGGGGGCCATAGGAACTCTCATGCAAGGGACCGGTCTCAAAAACATACTTGAGACTGTCTATGGAGAAAATGCAGTTTTGCACATGATGACAGGGAAAGCTGTCCAGAGGGCTATGCGGGGCCATCTTCTTGTTGACAAGTGCCTACATAGCCAGGTTATAACGGAAATGGCCAAAGACGATCCCGAGATTCAGACACTGTTGGATCAAGCCGAGGAATTGTACTCCTCCCTTCTTAGCGGAGAGACGACACTAGGAGATGCTGCTTGTTCTGAGTTTTGATCCAACTCGAGACAGTAATGGAGAAGAAGAAATCTGAACTTGTTCAGACCTCAAAGACCGTCGAGTTGTGGCTGAATTATCAGCATATGGTTGGCATGGCAAGAATGTTGATCAAGGCGGATCGTACTGGGTCTTGGTTGATGCATTTGCAGGCAGTGTCCAATTCCCTAACTTTCTTTGCTGCAGCTGGGCGCTTCAATTACCTGCTCATTACTACCTGCAGCAAATGAGCAACCTGGAGGAAAAGCACCCAGACGTTTATCGAAAGTTCCTTGATGGTTTTCACGTTGTTCGTAGGAGCAATCAGTGCTGGACAGGGCTTAGTAGTGATCTTGTCATTGAACAAACGTTGACGAGGTCTCTAAAGAGCACTGGTGGTCTAACTCGCGGCAGAGGGATGACCGAGGACATGCGAAACCTTTGCACCTTATCTGCACCTGTAACATCCGAGTACAACATTGGGATGCAGGATTTCACAAACCTAACCTATACTACAAGTCCGCAACACAAAGACTCAACTCATCAAAGAGATGCATCTGATCTCGAGAAAATTCGGATAAAGCGTGCAGCCCGCTCATCCTTCACATCTGATCCTACTCTGAGAAACATTGTCAACTGGATAGTGGCTGGGCCAAATGTGAATGTACATGACTTTGAATCGGTTGGGAACAAGATCATTGAAGATATAAACGGAAAGTCTGCATTTACTTACAAATTCAAGCGGAAAGACAGAGCCCAAACACTTGGGAATATCTCTGCTGTGAAGATTGCTCCTGATCGTACCATTGATCCTGCCCTTCTGTTCCAACGTTTCCTTCTGGTGTCATGGTCAGGAGATCTTCCCTCGAAGAGGTTTTGACGTATGAATTAGGCCCCTACCCTCCAGCCCTCTTTGAGACCAGGAACATTCTTCGAAAAGCAGATAAACCTCAGCTTGCTCAGGCAATTCGAGACCATGCTGCGGACTTATCAAGTGAGGCTGTGATGAACTCTATTCCCAAAACAGATTGTTACGTGCTTGATGGTGGCTCTTTGCTCCATCGTTTACCATGGAAGAAAGGCAACACATATAATGCAATAGCTGAGTCTTATGCAGACTTCACTGTGAGACATTACGGACAAGCGACAGTGGTGTTCGATGGCTATGGTGAAGGTCCCTCCATAAAAGACAACACGCATCAGAGACCTATTGTTAGTTTCACTGCAGAAACAGAGTTTTCAGGCAAAAAGGAGGACTTTTTGTCTCGTGACAAAAACAAGGCAGACATGATTGCTCTCATCAGCACAGCACTAACTAAACGGGGATGACATGTCATTCAGTCACCAGGGGATGCAGACGTTGATATCGTTAAGGCAACTGTTGAACGATCCCGTCATTGCACCACAACGTTGGTTGGTGAGGATACAGATTTGCTGATCTTGCTCCTTCATTACTCCAGAACAGACAATGAGATCATTTACTTCCGTTCTGACGCAAACAAGCGGTCAAAAGAACACAGAGTGTATAACATTAACCTGTTGAAAGAAACTTTAGGAGACGATGTGTGCAATGAGTTGCTCTTTGTACATGCCTACTCAGGATGTGATTCTACTTCAAGGATTTTCGGCATTGGAAAAAAGTCAGCCTTCCAGAAATTAGTGACATCTGATCCTGTCATGAAGTCCTGTGCTAGTGCATTCATCCTTCAAAGCAAATCTCAAGAGGACATATCAGATCTTGGCGAAGACCTGATGGTTGATCTCTTTGGTGGCAAGTCTACTGATATGCTATCATCACTGCGCCATATCATTTTCACCAAAAAAGTGGCAACTGCTCAAGCATTTGTCACTTCTGAACGGCTTCCCCCAACATCACCTGCAACAAGATTCCATAGCCAACGTGTGTACTTTGGATGGGGATGGCAAATGAAATGAACCCAACTGAATGGGGATGGAAACAGGAAAATGATCAGTTAATTCCAATTACGACCCAAAACAATGCTGCGCCTGACAAACTCTTGAAAATTATCCATTGCAACTGTTCGAGGTGATGCGAATACTCTCGATGCAGCTGCAGACGCTATGGACTCCCCTGCACTGATGCATGTGGCCCTTGCCAAACTGAAAACTGTGACAATCCAAACAACACTCACGAAGTCGATACTGAGGAGGATGATGACACTCAAAACTGAACGCTCTGAAACGTATTCTATGGACAAAGGTGTTTGTGCATTAGGTGATAGTGGACAGCTGAAGGTCATGAGTTCAATTTCATAATGATTAAGCAGTTCAGTGATATCCAAAGTTGTCTTAATGTGTTCCTTGCCCCCCAAAACCTAGGGATAGACACCAAGATCATCAAATTTGAGGTGATAGTTACATAGTTATGATCATTAAGAGGTTTCGGCGGCCATCTTGGACGCCATCTTGAAAAAAAAACACTTTTCCGGGGGTCCTACTTTGGTAAACTTTTAGTATGTTATAAAGTACACTAAACCCTACCAGAATCAGTTGAGAAACCTTTTGTAGCAATTTTTTGGGGGTTAAACTGTATTTTGACCTGAATATGTGTGTTGTTTCCCTACTATAATGTGCCAATTCCTTCGTCAGAAGAGTCGAGTTGAATCAATCTAAATTGAGCGAAGCCTTCACATTTCTTGTCGAATATTATTATTTCACTTGATTCAATTTTAGTAGAGTAGAGCAGAGCCTTACATTCACTGGGTGATGTTGAGTCTTCCAGTTGGCTTGAGTCAGTTATTTAAGACATTTATTAGTAAGATTGCATTCTCATCCCTTTTTCATCATAGCAAAGCACTGATGGAATAGCATTTGTCATCTTGTATTATCCAAAACATTAATCAGCATTGCCACCCACCCTACACTATGTATTTATAAGACTGAAGTGGTCATTGCCTTCTATTAGTACCTGTACTGAATGACCTCCGTAGTTTTCCTTATCTACGTAGGCTTGTACTCCATGTTATTCTAGTTTGGTGTTCTCTCCTTTAGCTTGCCCTGCAGATCACTGGGGTCCTCCAGATTGCTTTGGCATCTGTGAAAATTGTTATAATGGAGGAGTCTGTGATGACACAACTGGAGAGTGCATCTGCCCTGTTGGATTTAAAGGTCCAAACTGTCTCTCAGGTAAGAGTACTTTTGTGTCTCTTGAGAATTCTACAGCCCATCAATAATACAATGTATAACTATCAAACCTTTAAATCTTTAAATTGTTTTAGTCAAAAGAAATAAATGTAGAAACCTTATTTATGGATTGTGTCTTCTTTGTTGGCTGTTTAGCCAAAGGTAGAGATACAAGAGCAACAGTTTCCCAGTAAACCAGAAAATTCTTACCTGATCTGTTTATAACTTTTTCGGAGAGTCATGAGTGCATTAAGAGACATACTACTCAACCAAAAATTTGATGTAAATTCAATAGGAAATATTCACGTATGGTTTATAACTAATAGAAGTTAATAAATTATAAATAGAATCTTATAAAACTTGTGTTATTTTAGACAAAAATTGTGATTTAAGTCAAAATTGTGATTTAAACAATTAAAATATTTGTGTGTGAGGGACAGAATGTGCATAAAATGATATATAATATAAAAGATAGGTTGATCGAGTTCTTACTTTATATTTACATTTATACTTATAAAGTATATACACTATAAATTCAGTGCCAAAAATATTTTCAAAAGATTTGAGAAAAATTATAAATCAGGTGCAATTTAAGACATGAAAGTTTAGTTTTCAGATGGAGAAATTGCTTTGCTATACATTATGCGAGATTCTTCAAATTATTAGCAAATTAAAACCTTAACTTATACAATTTACATTAACAAATATTAAGGGGTGGCAAGCATTTTGAAATATTCCAAGGGACTGAAGTTTTGTATGAAGGACAGACTTTCTGCCCAATGGATGGAATTTAGAACAGCTGTTACATGAGTCATTTCACCAAGGAATTGCCAGGTGACCAGCTGAGACTTGCCGAAACCAATTTTTTTCATTTACACACAAAAGGGTAGTCACATGAAAAATACTTTCTGTAACCAAAGTGGTCCAAATGTAAAAGCCCTCTGAAATCTGCTGCACATATAGTTGGATCTTTTTACTTTTTTGGAAATTAATAAGTTTTCAGTATAATGAGTCACAAAGCTCAAAATAATGTTTTGTTGGGTTTTTCTTGGCCAAACCTTGTGCATGATATGATGTAAAAACAGCAACAACTATCTTAGTTTTAAATGCATCTATACATCAAATTGATACATTTTTGAGAAGCATTGGTTGTCAAATTTGCTGAGAAGGCATAGAAAGCCTACTATGTAAGTGCTAAGTGATTCTATAAGGTGAGGCGATAGTCGAGAGTGTAGTATTTCTATACTTAAACAACAGTCCTTAAAGACTAGCTCAGAGAAGGTTAGAAGATATCTTGGTGAGCAGAATATTGCTGCATCATCTGCAAAGAAGTTCAGCTTGTGCTTCTGCTGGAAATGAATGTGGAAGAACTGATGAGTCATCATTCAGTCAGAGGCTAGAATCCAGAGGCATAGGTCAAGAAAGATATCTGGGGTTGGGACCTATGGAGTCAGCAGCACCAATGACCAACCTGACAACAACCACTTCTCCAGTAGGTCAACAAAAAGGGATGGAACTGATCTTGGGGTCCTTTTTGTCACCAAACAAACTCTAGCTCTAATGATCATATCTGTGAAAATTGGTATGTGTGCTACAAGTTTCCACAGCATTAGCATTAGGGCTGTGTATACACTGTGGGTGACTGTGGTAGTGCATAAATACCAATCGCAAAGAAGGTTATCACTTTTGTGTGCACCTCACAGCCTGGAATATTGTTGGGAAGTCCATACAGCAGGCATAGTGCAATGTCTGTATAACATTAAGGAGTACCAATCACCACTGATGCCCTCTGCCGGACAGGTATTATAAAGGCTCCAGTGCAACGGTTTTCTGAAAGAGGGTTGTAGCAGATATCATGTCAAGATCAAGTGAGGGCTGACAGTCCCAAGCCACTTGCAATGCTCTATTCCTACAATTGGCAAGACCAGATCTTTGTTACCTACATAAAACCAAACTTGTGATATTTTGCACCAGGAGGTTTGACATACCAGACAGATGCTCTATCAAACATTCAGGTGCCACTTTATCTAGCACTAAGTCACATCCTCTAGAAAAACCAGGCAGTTAGTAATCCTAATAGCACCCTTTAAGCCTTGCATACAAACTGTTCAAATATCTTCAACTCTTTTTGTCTGCCATTGTCCTTTTTGTAAGATGGCCAATTACCTCACCTAGAAAAAAGAACTATTGAGGTCCCCTTTCTGTACTAGGACTAATTAGAAACTTACAGTCACAGATGATGATTTAGTCATGATGGTATATATCATTATAGTTAGCATCAGGGATAATGTGCTTTACAACTTTGCAATTTCATTTAAGTCATAAGAGTAAAAAGCTTCAAGTATTGAAGTGGTAAAGAGAGCAAATACAAGTTTCCTAACTAAATTCTGTTTTCTGTGTATCATTTAATGTATATATTTCATTTCCAGCTTGTGATCCATTGGGTAGATTTGGATTCAACTGCGAGTTCCAATGTTCCGAAGGTCAAGAGTTTGATTTTGCCTGCAGAGATTACATGTTTTGTTTACCAGATCCATTTGGCTGTAGGTGTGCCTCTGGATTCAGAGGCCTCGACTGCAGAACAGGTAGGTTTCTTAATTCATCAAGCAATGAAAGCACAGCTGGGAATCTTACTTACATAGGATAGAATAAACAAAAAAAAAGTGTCCCCATGATAACAGATCACCCAGTAGTGCTTGGAAGAAATAAGGTTACACGATCGTTTGCGACCAGTTATCTGATGATCGGCGCAGAGACGTGAAACTCAAGTAACAACATGCTGTAGGTTATCACATACTGTATACCATATATAT
>KN883072.1:146162-159767 GCA_000934455.1 Apostichopus parvimensis
TATATATAAACATATTACATGATTATGAAATAATAAAGACATGTGATATTTAATATAGATATTTTGCAGATAGTGACATATGTAACGTTTAAGTTTGATGAAAAGAAAGAGGATCCCTCACATTTAACAATCCCTTGACTTTTATTAAAAGGTTCGCTCCTAATCACTTCTCTATGGGAATCTGAATGAATCAAAGCATCTTACTAGGAGTGCCCTGATTGGCTTGAATTGTGTAGTGAAAGGGTTTACATGTCATGAATATTAAAACAGTGCTTCATCTCAATTGGTCACTACTATGCTGCCATATGTAAGAGTTCCATTGCTTAACCTGTTTAGAACCAGTTTGATGGCTTTTCAAAGTAACATGAATTCAGAGGTTTAAAGTAAATCAATATGTTAAGATGCTTGAAATATTTTGAGCCCTTGGACGATTGCACTGATGGAAGTGAGTAAATTGAAGGTTTAATGCTCCAGCATTTTGTCATGATATTTTTAAGTGTCGGGGATCACTTGAAAAAAAGTAGGGATATATGCAAAAAATCTTTTCAGAATTTTCAGATTGAGTGAATATATTCATGACCTTTTTTTAACAAAATTCAAGGAATACCTGGAGAGGTGATGTTCATGAACAAACACAGAGGGCTGCTTTGCTGTATATAGAATTTGCAGTTTTAGCTTATTAAGGTATGACTTAGACATTAAAAAGAACATTCATTGGCAGCAAATACAATGGAGAACTGTCAAACAAGGTAAAATCACACAATTTCCCTTTTTTCACTTTAATTTTCACACAGTCCTTCCACTAATAGCTAATTCCCCTGGCTTCATATCTGCTTCAAACACTACAATCACGATATCTTGGACAGCGTGGAATGACATCAATGATGTGGGAGACCCTCCAGTGATAGGTTATGTACCTTACCACCGGACCAACGAAGCAGATGACTGGATCTCCTCAGATAGGATCAAAGCTAATGGAATGCCAACACTCTCATTTACCTTTAGTTATCTACAACCAGGCACCTTGTATCAGTTTTCTGTGGCTACAGTAAGAGAAGGGTCATTTGGTGAAGGACCAAAAAGCTCTTTTGAATCTGCAAGAACAAATTGTCCAAGTAAGTTCTTTGTTGTAGCTTATTTCCACTTGGATAACCAACAACTATTGATACAATATCAATACAACAGATTCAAGAATAACAGAAAGACATTCAGAATATAGACCCTCCACCTCCTCCCACCAAATCACTCTCAGATGACTCTCTCTCTCTCTCTCTCTTAAGCGCAAAGAAAGTAACGATACTACATCGAAGATGCAAGAAGAGCACAAATGATCCACACACAAATTAGAATCAAAGCCGAAGGAGCCTAGCCTTATATGTCAACTGTAATTACCCTATGGGTTTATCCCCCCCCCCCCCTGTATTTTGAGGGTTTTGCAGAACTGTAGGTGTACAGTCATAAATGATTCACAGCTATTCTCATGAATATTAATTTTATGAAACAAGTTTGCAGTGGCCAAATTCAAGCATGGAGATGTAAGAGTTTGGTAGTCACTTATATCAAGGATCCATCCTGATAGAAATATGGCATAGCCTGTCAAATATGTACATTAATATAAAGCATAACAATCTTTGACTGAAGAATGGCTGCAGATGTTAGATTTAAGTATGTAATGGCTTGACACATGCATCCTACACTGTCAACCATGAGTTGCCACAGAATATCTGGCAACACCCGCCACACTGAAGGATGAAAAAATGCCCCTTTGCAATCTCCCTTTTAAAGATCTGACCACACTTTTCAGTGTTGGAATCATACTAAATATTGACAGCTTGTTTTCATACCTGGGGAATGTTTGGTCATGTAATTTTAATAAAGATCAGTGTTTATCAAACTTTCTAATCACACTTATACGTCATCTTCAGTCGGTGGGGAAAGGCATAACATTGAAAAGATGGTCACAAATGACCATTCTGGTATAATCTTCTTATAAGGATAGAAGTTGATACAATTTGTCTTATCTTTATTTCTCAATTCTCAGTACCCTCTTTGACTCCATTGAATGTACAAGCTGCTATCGTAGAGATGGGAAGTACCAATGTCAATATCAGTTGGAAGGTATGTGAATATACCATAGCATGTGGTGGTTACCAGTGCATGCATTATGTGGCATATGTGGCTGCCTAGCATGGTACAATAAATGCCCTACAGGCTGAACATTCCAGGCTGATGAACCTACACTTCATGTCAGGTGGCCAACAGATTTCAAGTTTTTGCGTACTCATGTTTTTTTTTTACCATTTGGTGGCCCATTCCAGATAGAAGCCACTTATTTCTCACACATTTTTCTCTGTACCCAGTACCAGATATTCAGAGCAACACTGGGATAAAACATTGTTGTTGTTTTTATTTTCATTTGGTAGCCCATTGCAGATAGAAACCATGTATTTCTCCCACCATTTTTTCTTTACCAGGTACCAGATATTCAGTGCAACACTGGGATAAAACAGTTTCTTCTTTACTTTAATGACTTGGAGACCCCGAATATGGTAGAAAAGAGGTACATAGATGCCAATATTTCTTGGTATATTCAGAAAGGGCTAGTGGGTGGCAAAAATTACAGCTTCCAATTGACACTGACAACAGAAGGAGGGGAAGGTCCTCTTAGTGAGAAAGGAGAAGATGCAATAGTCTCTGTGCCAGAAGGATCCATTAGAGAGGATGAAGATTCTGGTGAAGGGGGAAGTGATCATCAACAGGGTGAGAAGCTTTGGCTCTTTTTCTTTTTTATTTCATGAATGTCTCATGCATGAAGAAAAGTAGTTTAAACTTTATTTAGTTTTACATTACGATAATCTCTTACTTTCATATTGCTGCTGATGAGTAATTGCTTTTATTTAAAGTAATAGGTAAACTAAGATGGACTCTAAGTCGATTTCAGTAGCAAAGTTGTACCAAAACAATAAAATTGATAGTATTTGTCACAACCTCAACAGCATAGTAAGTCGTCCAACATATGAACCAGATTGTAAGTTTGATGAAAGTGAAGTTTTAGATTTCAGGGAGCTATTAAAACTAGCTATCTTTTAGGCAATCACATAGGCTAGGTTTCATGCTCTTCTGGCAAAAAAAGGGTTACATAGTCATATCGAATAATTCAGACAAGGTTCAAAGCAACGAAAAGAATCTTAGTTTCTGTCACAGTACGTAGTAGTAGTACTACTACTACGTGATGTATTGCTTGAGATCAAAGTTCATTTTATTTGTTTCTGCTGCCAGACCTGGGAAATTCTTGTGAAATATCGTCACTGAATCTTTTTCAAATGTTTCTTATGTTTCCATCCTAGAATCTTACCGAAGAAAAATTCTATGTCCCTACTCCTTTTAAGTGCCAAAAATCTTGATAAGATGTAAAAACAGCCTTTGCACATTCAGCAAAGTGATATTCAGTTTCAGAAAGTTAACCACTCTCTCCTACCAGTGGACATATTTCTCAAATTAAGTTCTGAAAACACTCTGACTGGAATTCTCTGTATAAACTCACTTGGGTCATGCACTCAGCACAAACATTGTCTTCATTGCCACTCACTTTCATGGGAGGATCATATCTTGCCTGAATTGTCCTTAAAACTGTTCCTGGGTTATTTAGTACAGCTGTTGAAACTTGAAATTTAAGCTCTGTGCAGTGGAAATATTTTGTTCAGAAACGTGCCTGAAATAACTTCCTCCTGCAGTTCCTGGATACAGGTGTTTAATAACAAATACACTGAGCATCAAGTACAAGTACAGAGGTATTTTGCAATTCTGCAGCATTGCTATGTAAGTTTCCAGCAAAATCATCTTACTACATACGCAGCTGCCAAATAGTACAATAGCTTTGTATATTGTACAGGAAACTATGATAAATACGGGTGTAAAAGTTTTCCACCAGAGAAATACAAGATTGAAAAAAAAGAGAATACAATACATACCTGGAGAAGAAACGCTGCGATAATACAACAATCATTAGCCAAACTAACTTGGCCTGTAGAATTGCCCCAATAACCATGCTAATGGTTGTCATAGATGAGAAGGTACGTTGTTTAATATTGTGATTCATGGTCAACTTGAAGCAAGTTTAAATTGTAAGCTGATGTTTTTCAACAACCAATCTCAATGGGAGTTCACTTTTAGCCTATTGCATGTAATATACATATGGCATACATATTAATATATGATTTTTCATATGTGGTGACAGTGGTGGGTGTTTACAAAATCACAGAGCTGTTGTTCAGTTTGAAAAAACTAAACAAAAACATTTAAACTTTAATATTGCCATGTTCAACTGAGACTGGTGTTTGAGCTTAAGGACTTCAAAGGATGTAATGTAAGCTATCAAAATTTGGCAATTGATACTTATCAATTCCTTGTCCAATGAACAGAGTTTGTTGATTATCAGTCTTATGACGTACTTAGACTAGACTAATGTTAGGCTCAGTTCTATAGTTCTACATAAAAGTCAATTAATAGATGCCAAGTTACATTCATAGTACAGTAGCCATGTATTAACAAAACAATCATCATGTTAATGAGTCTTTCATGTGGTTTTATGTTGTTTTTTTTAAATTGTTTTCCTTCCTGAATTTAAAATTGAGCATTGCCTATAAATATTTCCTGAGGTGCCCATCGTTTTGTTAGTATTTGTTAAGAAGTTTTATTCCTTAACTTGGGGTTGATCAGTCATATCTCGGAGTCAACTGAAGTGCGTGAATTGCCCCATGTTCTGTCCAGGGAGGGCTTGGGACGAGCATTTGTCCTAAGTGCCGTACTTGTACCAGAAGGGGCCCCTGTCTGGTGTGCCTCCAGTTCACCACCAGTCAATGGCTAGAGATTGATGCTTGGCTCACGGGACAAAGGAATAAGCTTTAGGACAAGTTAGACTTCATCCCCAACCCCAGCGGCTCCCTAGTAGAGGGAGACTTAGAACAGATGGGAGAGGAAGAGGAAGGAGAGGTGGAGGAAAGTTGCCAAGAGAGGGCTGAGGAAAAGATTGGAGAAAGAGAGAGAGAGAAGGAGAAAGAAGAGAAAGAGAAAAGTGCCTCCCACAGTCCCGGCAATGTCCGGTCTGATTTTGGTCAAGGGAAAGGAAAGGGCAAGGCTCCGGCCAAGAAAAAATTGCCTAGAAAGAAGTCCGGCACTGCCTGCCTGGAGAGAGCATCTCAAGCCATGTCGCAAAGGAGCACTCCCACAGAGAGGCACAAGAGGCAACCTGCGGCCGGAGGGTCGCTGCATCAGAGCTGGTCCCCGGAGCGGGGACCGAGAGTGAGAGCTAAGACGATCCTCTGCTGGGATCCAAGACCGGGACAGCAGAGGAAGAGAGGGACCACAGTAGATCACGGTCCCAATCCCCTAGGCTACTAGGAGGAGATGGTCACCAGCCTCAGATCAATCAAACCACTCTTGGAAAGAGAACAACAGAGAACTGGAGCTGAGGCAGAAGTTGGAAGCTGACCAGTCGGGCCGCGGTGACAGCGACCGACCCAAGAACGAGAGGAAGTTTTCGTTGGAGATGATACAGAAACAGACAAACCCCTGGAGTTCGTGCCCTTAGAGGACGAATTTGTATGTAGCCTTGAGGAGGAGGACATCCCTATGGCAGGAGGAACATTGCCTCCAGAACTGACAATGCGGGCAGCAGAGATCTTCCACAAGCACTTGGGTTTTAAAGAGTTGCCTGACGGCGACTCGGGAGGTTGCAAGTCGACCAAAAACCACCAAGGCAATTGCAGACAAAAAGAGATGAACTACATTCCCAGCAAAAGCAAAACTGTCCATCAAAGTACCAGACGATTTTGGAAAGCTCTGTTTAAGTGTCCATCTATCCCGCAGAAGGCCAAAGAAAAACTGAGATAAGGAACAGGGGTCCTCATCTTCACAAATTTTCAGAAACCCTAATCAGAGAAAATTAGAGGAGCCACTGGTGGACGTGGACGTAGCAGCACGTTCAGGTATGAAGTGTACCTCCGTCCTTATGCTTGCTGCGGTAGTACTTATGAGGCACCACCAACAGCTCCCTCAAGACAACAACCATGTCTCCATAAATGAAGCTGGACAACTGTTACTACTCCTGGATCCGCTCATGAGGCTGGCGTTCGATCAGTTTGCCGGAGTCCCAACACATTCAGTGAAGGCCCGGAGGGATAATATCATATCTTCCATCTGCTGGCCATCGGTGGAAGCCAAGGCTAGGATGTTGGCCTTACCGTCCCTTGGAGATGACCTGTTCGCGGGAGGTTTCCAACAAAAATTACAGGAAGAAGTGTCCCGCAGAAAAACCCTAGCTAAATCAGAATTCAAATCATCGGATAGAATCAGATCAAAACCGTCCAAGAAAGACCAGGCCAGCCAGAGGAGGCAGAGGAACTTCTCTCCATCCATGGGGAACGAGAGGCACAGGCAGAAGTCTCACGACGCCTGGACTGGACAGCGACCGCTCCTCCTAGGGGTGCCCACCACCTCACCTATTTCACAAGGGTATCAGATGGAATGCACCTCCAGTCTGTCTACCGGGATGGAGGAAAACTGACCCCAGCACCCACGGACCCCGTCCAACACGCTGCTATAGAGGGGGAATTTCAGCCTTGCTGGCAAAGCAGGCGATTTTATATGTATCGGGAGAGGCGAGACCCCTCTT
This sequence comes from Apostichopus parvimensis, assembly GCA_000934455.1. Lineage (NCBI taxonomy): Eukaryota > Metazoa > Echinodermata > Holothuroidea > Aspidochirotida > Stichopodidae > Apostichopus > Apostichopus parvimensis. The sequence goes on from KN883072.1 coordinate 152,836, forward strand.
CGGGTCCTCTTTTTTCTTTCAAGAAAACGGTGCAGATCTTGGTGTCCCATCCTAAACCTAAAACACCTGAACAAAACATGGAAAGGCTAAATTTAATTCTACCCCTAATCAGGAAGGGCATGTGGGCGGGGAGCGTGGACCTCCAAGACGCCAACTTGAACATACCCATGCACCAACACCATCAATGGTACTTAGGCTTCCAATACGCCAGAAGGGACTTCACATTCAAAGCGCTCCCATTTGGCCTGTTAACAGCTCCAAGGGGGCTGATATGGTTGACGTGGTGGGACTATGCAGACTACATCTGCTAATTAGACCACCGATCTCAAGAACTTAGACAAGGCAGCACTGATACTCCTGTCTGAAGAAATGGTATTACACCTGCAGTGGTGGTACGACATAGAGAATTGGGACCAAGGGTTCATTGTGAATCTGCCAATGACATCGGTCACGACAGACACCTCACTGACAGGGTGAGGAGCCCACTGGAACAACCAAACAGCTTGGGGGACTTGGTCTCCAGTAGAGAACACATGGCATATCAACATACTAAAATGTTGGCTGTCAAAAGGGCCCTGGAGTCGTTGCACAAGAATGTGCAGAACACAGCGACCACCGTTTCAACAAACAACACCATGTGGTAATGTACATAAACCGACAAGGAGGCACTCACTCCGAGAGACTATATCTGTTTATATGAAACATCCTAATGACAGCCAAGGACTCCAGCATGACGCTACGAGCATTCCATATCGCGGGCATACTGAAAGTGATGGCCCATGCTCTGTCCAGAGGACATATGGACCCCAACGAGTGAGCACTATACCAAGAGACATGCAACAGGATCTTCGAAGTTCTCGGCATTGATGGTCACATGGACCTGTTTGCAACAGCAGAGAACGCCAAACTTCAGATCTTCTGCTTCAGGCAATTCCACCCCAGGGCGCACCAAATCAAAGCCATGTCATTCCCATGGGATTGCCTGGAAGCCTACCCTTTTTCGCCACTCTGCATGATCAGCCAGGTGCTGAGAAAGATCTGACACTCCAGGGGGAGAGTCATACTGGTAGCCTTATTCTGGCCCCACAGACCATGGTTTAGGGAAATCCTACACCTCTTAATGGACACTCCAGCTATCCTAAGGGACACACCCCATCTGCTGTCCCAGAGACGTGGTACCCTCAACCATCCAGACACCAAGGGTCTACAACTAGTTGCCTGGCAGTTGTCAGATCTTCCCTACGACAGAGGGAATTTTCGGAGGCCGCTACCTCGAGCCAGCCGACGCCAGGAAAACATCAACCGTGGCAAATTATGATTCCCAGCTGAAAAATTCTGGGAATGGTTGCAGAACAGACGAGTACTGCCAGCCGAGACCTCTCTGGCACACGTGGTAGACTTCCTCCACTCTCTATTTGAGGAGGGCAAGCAAGTGTCGACCATCAAAAACTACAGGTTGGCAATTACCGCCATCCACCAGGGCTTTACAGATGGGTCCACCCCAGGCAACAACTTTGACATCGCCCAGCTCATCAGGGGGATGGTGAGCAGACACCTACCGATCAGACGGCTCGCTCCTTCTTGGGGTCTATCAGCAGTACTGCAGGCACTAACAAAATCGCTGTACAAACCAATGGCTTCAGCCTCGCTGGCGGCCCTTACAAAGAAAATCTTTATCCTGATCGCTCTTGCGTCCACAAGAAGAAGGAGCTCCCTTCATGCTCTGTCTACAAAGCGGAATCATATTATGTTTGATAACCATGGGGTGAGGATGGTCCCCGACCTGTCCTTTATAGCCAAGAATCAGGTCCTATTTTTCCTGCCAGGGGACATCTTCATCCGGACAAAGACGCTCTCCTCAGTTGAAGAGGACAAACTGTGGGGCCCAGTCATGGCCTTCAAGTGGTATTTAAACAAGACTCAACACCTCAGAGGAATAACCAAATCCTTGTTTATACTACCCCGAGCACCTTTCTCAGCGGTGTCTAAGGACACCCTTTCTCGGTGGCTGACAGAGATTATCCACCCCTTCACAGTTGGCACAACTACACTGAGAGCCCACGATATCAGAGGAGTAGCGGCCTCGACAGCTCTCTTTGCCGGAATCCCAATAGAGGACATCCAACAACGTTCGTCGCCTTTTCCCTTTCAGACTCTTTACAGGCAGAGGCGGCATTTTCTAGCGTGGTGATGCTAGTTCCGGCAGGTACTAGGTCCCACACCTCGGGCCTCCCACCATCGGGCATTGCCACTCGGTGCTAAGGTTGTGGGGAGACAGATAAGCGAGGAACGAAGTAAATATTCCAAAACTTACTGGTTTGGATATTTATGAGTGACGAGCTTACCTGTCTCCATTCCCGCCTCCCTCCCCGAGGGTGGTGGAACAAAGCTGGATGGAGGAGCGGTCTCTACAAAACACCTCCCAGCACAGGCCAAAAGACCTCAGGAAAGGAGGCGTTTCTACCAACAAGTCTTTGTGCGATCCGATGAGTTCACCTTGAATTGGAGTATTCGTTTTTATTGACCGGCACTAACCCTTAGTGACTTGTAGTAACTCGTAGTAACTAAGGGTAAATAGGAGTAACTTGGAGAAAAATTTATACTTTTTCTCCTTCGAACCACCGCGGTGTACAGGCCTAACATTTAAAGTACCTTCTGCTACTTTAGGCCTCTCTTGTTAGACTTAAGGTGTACAGATGTGGAAGGGGTCGTAAAGAGTAGTCCCCATCCCTACGGGGCGGGGAGAACTATCCCTCCCATCGGAAGCGTCAGAAATTTGTATGTTAGGTTTTGAGTTGGGGGGGGGTAGTCTTCCTACTTTGTTGGGAAGGACTACTACTCGACTCTAAGGCAGAGATCACTTTTAAGGGGCAGTGGTCTCATGAGAAGGAAGGATGGTGACCGGAAGAGCCGGTCGTAGAGGGTGCACAGTGTTATAAAGGTTACCAGGATATTCTAGACACGGTAGAAAGAGGGTGCTACAGTTGGGGGGAAACAGGTAAGCTCATCACTCCTAAATTGTTTTGGAATTGATCATTAGTAGCCAAGTTCTCTGATTACTGATATTAATGATGTATCTCATTAATTAGATATCATACCATTGTGATTTTTATAAATAGTCATGAGTGAACAGCTTAGATTTTAATGATACTCTAGAGGTATTGCAAAACAAAACAAAATAGTTGCTACATGCAATCTAGCACATTTTGAGAGAATTCAATGGTACTCTCCAATCAGATATACTATTTTTTAAGTTTAATACACTAAATCAATAGGTTTCAAAAGTTTTGATTGGACAGAGTTTAAATGTAACTTGAGAATTGTTTCTAAATTCAATCAGAGATATATTACACCATATTGTCATCATATCTAAGTTTACCATGTGTAGGCCAGTAATATACATTTTATGATTAATTTCCAGAAAAGAAAGGGAAATATTATAAATTTAGGACTGACAATTAAAGAATTAGATACACATTTATGCAATTGACATTTTGGCAATGTTTAATATGCTCACATTTGTAAGAGGATCAATTTACAGACCTACTTGTATGCCTGTGAATGTTTCATATTATATCAAATATTATGTTCAGCATTAATTCATTAAAAAACTATCTAAGGAATAAAGATCCATCACGGATCTAAAGTACTACAATTTGGATAATACTTCATAGGGATGTTCTTTACGTGCAGCAGGCCTACTTCCTACGCAATGAACACACATATTATCATTAACTGTGCACTGCATCATAGAAATTCTTGTTTCATAATTAAATAATGAATCATCACCGACTTCCCTTCAACTTTATTTTGATAACCTTAAATTTCTCCGTAATCTTTTCTCATATTTTTGTTAGAGTTTAACTGATATTTCCTTGTAGATACAGTAAGCTGTTGATAACAAGATCTTAATATCCACTCTCTAATACTGTTTATATCCTGGTTTAAAGTACTACAGTCACCTAACCAGTTTTCCCCATATTCAGTACATTTGTCGTGTGTGATCATCTCATTCAAAATCTGTTGATATTTTCGAAAAGCTCTTTTCATTTCCAAGATATATACACATATCAAGTTTTGATAAATCTGGGAAATTCATCAAAATATGTGCTATATGTATAACGTGGTATGTTGTGCTCATCAAAATTTCTAATTATTTATGATGTTAACCCCTAATTTCAACCCCACTTATATCATTTGATTAATGTGATGTTCCTCTTTTCAAAGAGGACAGTTATAATGTTTCCAAAAAATTTTGCCTTAGGTTAAAAGCCTGTGTTCAGTGTCCTTGAAACAATGGTTGTAAATACAAAGGAATAACGTAACAGAAAATTAGGCAATCACTCCCTTAACTCAATGTGCATAATTAGCTAATTTATTTATTGATAAATAAAACCAGAATGAAGAAAAGACTTGTAAAAGTGTCAATTTTGGATGGATTTTGATGAGAGTTGGAGCTATTTTCATGATTTCTAATACCTTTTAGAACGATTAGGACAATGTTTTTCATAGGTGTCCATAGACCTTTAAGTTTATATATACAGTTTTACCAATGACTGACATGTGTGTTTTCGTTGCTCTCACAAGGTTTAAGTTTTTCTTTCAATTCTTCTGGTTCAGGATTTTTTTGCGGTCTTTAGCTTGATAAACATCTATGTTTTCTCTAGTGCCCATCATATACGTATTTCTTTTTGTTTGTATACCAGGCATCTTTATTAGTTCCTTTTGTGTACATGTCGCAAACTAAATTGAATTAACTTGAATTGAATTGTTTTGGAATCACATGACAGTTAAACTGTTGCATTTCACAGTCTATATGCCTCATGCTTCATCGGAACAATGCTTGGTGTGTGCTGTTTGTCATAATACTGTGTCTTTTCCAAGGCTGTTTCAGTGTACCAAACAAATACTTTCATGTAAGCTAGAGAGTTTGCATCATTGAGATATTATACTGCCTATAAAAATGAGACTTGGTTCTATCGAAGAATCAACAACTGAATATGTTTTAATGGTCTGCTGTATAGACCCCAACTATATCATGCTATCATGGAAAAGTTTCGTGAGATTACGTAATCGACCTGCCATGGGTCGTAAAATGACCTCTTTTTACCCATTAGTCTCCAGCGCCTGCCACATATTTTTTCTTGTAAGAGGGTCTTTGTGTGAACGCTGTACGATTAACTACACTGTAGACATGTACATATTTCCACACAGTGTTTACACAAAGAGCCTAATGGTGTGAAGAAGCTATGCAGGCTAATTGTACAGCCTTAGGTCAATTTACGACTGTGGCTAGTCGATTACGTAATCGCAAAACTTTCCTAGCTATAGCGTGCTATAATTGGAGCCACTAAAGCAGATCTTTAAGGGTCCATAGTGAAATCATTAGATAGAAACAGGTGGGGGATCGACAAGTACTCCTAAAATATCAATGAGCAATTAATTGCTCAGAAAATTTTCAGAAAATGGTTTTAAACAGCTGAGGTCCATTAATTAAAGTGACTGGATTATATAGTCTATATCAAAAACATAATCAACAACAAGAAGAAAGAAAAAAGTTGCATAAATAATTATGTTATAATAACCGAAACTGAACATTATGTTAAATACAGCAGTGATGGTTTCTTAATGATGTTACCATGGTATTATTACCCTGTTATTAGACTATAATCCAGTCATTTTAATTAATGGACCTCAGCTGTTTAAAACCATTTTCTGAGAATTTAGAAGTAGTGGTTTTTAACAATGTATAATATCAAAGTTAATTTTGTTCTTGTAAAGAAGTCCTCCTTTATTACATCTTTCACACCTGCCCTGGTTATGTCATTGTATCCACCATTCTGTATTATATGTTAATTCCATTGAATATTCCATTGTTGATAGATGATACCACGTCCAGTTTGTTATGGTTACCGATAGTGTTTGTTGTGCTGTTGCTGTTCATGGTTATTGTGGCTGTTGTTATCTTCAAAAGGTAAGGCTTTCGTTTCACAACTTTTCAGACCTTTCATTTTTAAATTTTTTGCAATCGTTTCAAGAATTTTCAACCGTTACTTTGCATAACAATTACAAGAATAATTTAAAACACAATGAAATGAAGGTTACTCGGCTTTGCAATTGTTGTCAAATGAAGAGTGCAACGTAGGCTTTGTTTTTCTGACAATTCTTTTTGTATAAACTAACATGAATTAAGATTAAGTTGGCTTAGTCACTCTCATACATTTACATCACAGTTTAACAGCTTACCTGTCTCCTTACAACAAATGCACACTAGCTCTACCATTTCTAGAGCACCGGATGACCTTTATGCACAGTATACTCTCCAGGTGACTGATCCATTCTGATCTACAGCCCATCTTCTCAGTCTACAGTACAAGTTTATCTCAAAAATTATTTCCTACCTCTTGGCATAACATTGTAGCCTTTTTTGAATCATTTACATTCTCTTATTTACCAGAAGCACATGTACACACAAAGATTGGATGAGTTTTTGTTTTTTGGTTTTTGTCCAAATTGTCACAACTATGTTTCTGTGTGGGACCCAGTTGTGCAAAATTTCAGTTTAGTAGTATTCTTCCCACTAACATGGATAAATTATAAAGCACATGAAGTGACGTTAACGTTGCTTTAAGGCTCAAGAACTGAGCATTATAATTGGCTTTGTAACTGACATGAAATGTAGGTACTATCATGGCATTTGTAATTTCATATGTATTGAAGTGAACATCGCTTTGAAAATCACACCAAATAAGTACAGCATTTCTAGTCACATGTAATGTACAGTAGTGATATTGTTTAAGAAATTTTTTAATGCACACACCTATATATAGTTGACAAATCTTTTACATGTATATATATCAGTGCAAGGAATCAAAATGGCAAAAATAGCCTCACATATCACTTGATCATTTTGTGTTCGCAAAAAAAGCCAA
>KN883073.1:20746-41704 GCA_000934455.1 Apostichopus parvimensis
CTTGAACCAGACCTAGGTTACACTCAGCCTATATTGAACCAGACCTAGGTTGCACTCGGCCTGTCTTGCAAACACCCTTTCTTTCTTCTCTCTCCATGTACTGACACAATGTAGCTAGTTCACCAGTTTGAAACTGAAAATCAGATATACTACAGTTTAATGTAATAATTCCCTCTCTATTGACTCTTGTTTAATTTACAGGACATCAGGCAGAAACACTTGGAGCATTGTCTGTCAGAATCTACCATCCATGTCGATGCTTACGATGTAAGTGAATTCAAAGTTAAATTGATTCTAGTCAGGATGACAGTCTACAAGAACCCATTCAGATAGCCGGTTATATATCCTTAAAATTCCCACCATTTTTGTAAAGAATGGAGTAACTTATTCCTAAAAGCATATTTATACATTAAGCATATTTATAGCTAGTGGTAATAATCGTGTTTAATTCTCCAATGGCCTTTGACCTTTCATGATCTTTACTGTACATGAGTATCATTCATTACAAGTTTCATCTTGCAAGCTATGTCTTGGCTAAATTGGATGCATTGTTTACTCAAAAAGAAAATATTTCAGGTTGATTAATTTCTGTATCTTCCGCAACAGATTCTGGAATCTATAGAAGTAGAAGAAATGGCATCTTTGGGAAAGAATTTATTAGACAGCAGTGAGGAGATTAGCTTAGAAGGAACTGTTTTTATGGTTCAATATTTGATGCAGCAATGTGCAGGAGTACTGCCTACCAACACACTAGAGGAATTCCAGGCCTTACTTATCGGTGCCAAGGTTGGTATCTTAGTTTTATAGCTGTCTATGTAAAAGTTAGAGAGCCTGATGTTTCGATCTACAGTAGGATCTTCAGATGCTGAGTGATACGAAAACAAAGTTAGAACAGTTTCAGAGACCCTGCTAGGATCAATACATCAGGCCCTCTAACTCTTACTTTAGTTACTTACACAGACTTTTTGCAGTAGATAAGCAGATTGCTAACAGGTTTTTGCTCTCAATATTTACTGCTGTCAGTGTGAAAGAGAACGGTTCCAGCTGATGAGGAAAAGTGTCGAAAAATATTGCATCAGGAAAACTGATATCATATCATACCCATTATAATGTTGTCACTGACTGTTAAATGGTAATACTAGATAACGTATTTGTATATAAATACCGCTGGTCGATAACACTAAAATGTGTCACCGAAAGATCTTTGAAGTGATTCAAGATCCTGAAGTGAGTCTGATCTAATCTGGTGATGTTCCTTCTGCAGGCCCTACTGTGTCTTCCTGAATCAGCCAGGACGGATTATTCTCACCTTAAATCTCACCCAGAACTCATCTTTGAACAGCTCCTCATGAATATGAAGGTTTGTTATTGTTGTTGTTTAATGTTGTCAATATTGTTGTTTTCTTTCTCTTATTCATTGTTTTTTTTTATGACCAGGAACGAGGCAGGGAAGGGCTGTTGGTCGTGTTATATTCGGAAATAATATTTTCATCCAAATTCTATTTAAAATTCAGTTAATCGATAAAATTGTAAATAGCTAGAATACTCATAGATGTCCTGCTTGAGATTACATGTGATAAATATCAGCCATGTTGGCAAGTTTGCAACAAGACAGATGATGTAGTCGTAACATTTAGTTACCTACGTTGGTTTGTCGTGCAAGTTTGATTATGATCATGACGAACGTAATGTTTGTGGACATGCTTACGTAGTTAGGTATTGTTATGTGGTGTTACTTTAACTTTAAGCACCTCTCCTTTGTCATATATGTTTTATTAATTACTTACAAACCACCTGTTTTTGAGTTTATTCACCCCCTCAACCATGCCAAAGAACCACTGTCCACCTTAATATTAATAATAATTACAATACTTATTTATGTAGCGCATTTTCCCAACGGTCTCAATGCGCTCTTCAAGAAACAAAATGAGCGAGTACAAAAATACCTTGTTAGAATTCCATGATATCCTCCCACATAACCTTATGAAACAAGGAAGTTGTACCAAATCCCTCTCTGAAAATGTAAACATTTCCTGTTAACCATGTTCCTCTTCTCAAACTCTGCAAGGTGTTGAATTGTAGAGAGTTCATTGCCCCTCCTAAATATAATAGGTATTTAAATAATTAGTCCTGCTTATTTTCAAACATCTGATAAGTCTTTGGAACTTAGAGAGTTAAGACTCACACGCTTTACTTTGGGTCATGACCTTGCTCTCGCCCATATTCTTATGGTTATGCTGAGTTTAATTCTGACAGCACCAAAAAATCAAGTTGAGAATTACAATTATTTCTATGTCTGGAGTTTCTGAACTTGCCAAAACACCCAAACCTATGTGATGGTATGGTCTGAATCTGGCTACAACAGCTATTGGTCAGAGTCAAACATTAATGACCATAATCTGCCACTTAATCACACAGAAAGAAATATATTTATGTTTCCATCTTGCTAGGTGGATTGGGCAAGTAAAGTTCATGGTTTACTGATGAAGGAGCTGGAGGCCACGATATATACACTGCCCTCAGTGTCCGTCCAATCCATCAAAGCCATGGTACTTTACTATGCGAAAGCTGCGATATACGTAGCCTTGGTAGAACTATCAGATATGGGTACGTATTTATCGATGCAGTGTAATCTTAAGACTGCCTCTCTTCTCATTTTAAGTTATCTCGTCTCGTCTAGGATAAACTACTTTAAGCTATTCTGAACTAATCTGATCTAAATTGGTCATGCCCAAGTTGTTTGTGAGTTTTTAAGGTTCAATATTGGAATTTCACCTCATCTAATATCAGCTACAGTATGTCAAACGTCTTTAGTATTTTCCTTTGTTGGCTCAATATATATTATAATGGGTAAAAAGTTAGCTTTATATTCTCAAGTGGACTACCTTGGTGTATGTTAAAAGAAATAATTATTTTTCTCTTTATTTAAGACAAATGAACTATTAGTTTAAAGAAATTTTGATTTCAGATCAGAGAAGTAAGAATTCCGATCTGAGAAAAAATACATATGACTAGATGACTAATAGACATTATGTTGACATTTTTCTCCACATTGATATGTTTATTCTCTTTAATATGTAAAATACATTCTTCTCAAGTTGAATTTAGTTACTCATTTTCTGTAATGAGAAAACTGTGAAGATGGATATAAATTAAATGATATGGTACCCACCAATACTCTTTGTAGTATTATGTATGGTACTTTAGAGGTTCAATGGGTGCTAGTAGTACTTTTGCATTTGGCATCAGTTATGGATTGTAGCATGTGAGTAGTTGGGCAGAGATATCATTTAGCACTTGCACATGCGCTAACCTGCAAGCACACACTTATGCCGTTTAAGCCATCAGTCTCATTAGTACTGTTGTTTTCCGCTTTGCAAGGACTGCAAATTTATTGATAACAATATTATCTTTATATTGTATGCACGGTCTGAATCACTATGAAGTCCATCATTCACATTATTTCAGTTTCTCATTCATGTTCAAATTTTTCTTTTAAACTATTTCAGATCACAACATATTAGTTATGGGTGTGTTCATTTCTAGACTTTACTCCATTCTTATTATATCCAATCTTAGAATGTACAATGTTTTGACAACCTGCCAGTGTATTTACTATTTAGCATGCTAAAGTATCATGGCTGTATATATTCGTACTTTTGTATCAGAACAGGGCTTCATTTATTCTTATCAGATTGGCAGTAATAATGTTTCTCACTAACTTATTAATTCAATGGCATCATCATATTTTCTTTTAAATTTGTTAGAAATTTGCAAAATAATCACTTTATTATTTTTTTTTTTACATGTGTCTTATTTCAGTGATAATTGCATGGCTGTATGAACGTTTAAGACAAAGTGCCAATGGAGTATATAATTGTATTGTATGTATATAAGGTTGGAAAGTGCAAAGAAGTTTTAGTGGATAAATGGGATTTGAATCTACCATCTGAGCTATCCAGTCCTTAGTTGGTACTGATTGCTATATAGCCATTTCTTTTCTGGGGGAGCTAGCCAATCAGAAGCCACATTACCCTTGCACTACGTAACTAGGGATCAAACCATAGTGTCATTTAATACAACACAGAAAGCGACTGGGAAGGGATTTCATGAGAAGTTTGACTCTTTATCAGAAAATGAACTATGTAAAACTGATTGGGAAATAGTTATGAACAATGGAAAAGAGCATAGAAATTGTAGTTACAATGGTAGTATTGTGTGACCAACGTGTAGGCACTAGTATTGAGTATTGTATGTATATTGTATTGTGTGTACATACAGTAGTTGTTGCTATGTTGTGTAATTGAAGTGTTAGTTAAAGTGCTATTATCATGTGTACGGTATTGTGTGCTATGTTTTGTGATCATTGTGAAAATGCTAGTATTGTGTACATAGCGTTGTGTGCACTATGTATAAATGTTTGTATTGTGTGCATATAGTGTTGTGTGACCAGTGTGTAAATGCTAGTATTGTGTGTGTATACTGTTGTGTGCTATTTTGTGAGATCAATGTATGTGCTAGTATTGTGTGTGCTGTATTGCAAACAATGTAAATGCTAGTATTGTGTGTATACTGTTGTGTGCTATGTTGTGCGATCAATGTCTGTGCTAGTATTGTGTGTGCTGTTTTGCAAACAATGTAAATGCTAGTATTGTGTGTGTATACTGTTGTGTGCTATGTTTTGCAATCAATGTAAGTGCTAGTATTGTGTGTCTATAGTTTAGTGTGCTATGTTGTGTTATCAGTGTGTAAATGCTAGAATGTGTGTGTGCTAGTGTTGTGTGATCCTTGTGTAAAGTGTTATATTGTGTGCATATAGTTTTGTGTGATGTGTTGTGTGATCAAAGTGTGAGTGCTTAGTATTGTGTGTATTTACTGAACGGAAACTAACAGTCCAAAAAGGCAACCTCAAACGGTAGCTGTGAACATCCAAATGATGTTTGTAATCACACGAGATGATTGAATTATCGTTGAAAAATCGACCCTGGCCTGATAATTATTAAACAATTTAAAACCATCCATGTTGGTAGATGGTTGCCACCTAATGGCCAGCACAATCATATTTTACATGCATGTAATATATGGCATTGTAATCATTCAAAGGGTTGTATCATGCTGACATTCCGGCAAACATTTGTTGTACTTTAAATGTTTATCAAATTTCCAGGTACATCAACTTTGCAGAGAAGTATGACCGCTGCCTCTCTCATGAGCCTCAGTACCATAACCACCCCCTTCGCTACTGCCAGAGGGAGGCTTTCTCGCCTCTCCTCAGTTTCTCCGCCATCAATTCCAGTCCCAAAACCAAAGAGAAGCTTTGACTCACATAAAGGTTACTTGCACCGCTCTTATCTCTTTGCCAGTGTTGTAGTTTTTCATTTTTTTTTGATTTGTTTGTCTTTAGTCCAACTTTGCAACAGTGGGCAAGAAATTTACATAAAAAGAAAAGACGCCTCATATGCACTATTATTACATATACAAAAAACACAATAAAATTGCCAGTTTATATGATAATATGCCTTTTATTTCTTTTGTATGTCATGCTGCATAGTTTAAAATAAAATAATTCCAGTTCACGACAAGGTATCCATCACAGGACAACATCTACGTGGAGGTGATTTGGAGGTTGCATAATTGTTGCCAATTTTGTGGATCAAGCTGTCACAAACTATAGCTATAAAAACATGGGATTTAATATCAATATTTGAGAACATTTTTTTTGTTTTGAACCAAAATATAATCAGTGTCAGTAATCTTTTTTTCACAGACCCTATTACTAGTGAGAAGAAATGGCTGGGTTTGCTCATGTTTGATTTTAAATATAAAAGAAACAAACAAATGTTTCTTTCTGTTCACAATATCATGGAAGTAAATACCACTAACACATAATTGTATTTAGGTCTCAGGCACCTTTCCCTAATATTTTATATTTATATTTTTTACTCTCATTCCCTGTAGTCTTCAAAACTGCTTTTTGAATACTTGTAGGCTATTAAACCCAGTGAATGTTACAAAGAACTTTAAGAAAAAGTTTATTTTTTTATTTTTTCTTATTTGTGTATTTTTAGCAACTGCACATCCTTCCTGTCTTTATTTTACAAGTCTGTATGTTCCAATCATTAAATGTTTGTATCAGAAAATAGCCTGTTGTGATCATTACACGTTTTTGATTTCCTCACCTCAGTCATTGTAACACCAGATATGTGTACTACGGGATCTGACAATTCCAAGTCATCAGCTTTAGACAATAAGAATACTCTGCCCACCACACCCCCCAAGAAAGAAGATTGGGTACCGGATGGGACAGTCTCTCACTGCATGAACTGTCAAACTGAGAAGTTCAGTATGGTATGTCTTTACTCATCAGTCAGTCGCCCTGAATGCTTCCCATCATGGTGTTAGCAGATGGGAAGCTAAAAGTACTTCTTGTTAGTTTATTCTATGCACAGGTGCAATATGAAGTTCCAGTCAGACCTCAAATCCTAGGATTATATATTTCTTCCTTATTATATTTCAGATCTTACAGGGCAATTTTTCATGCACACTCTCATACTGCCTTGAAATATTTCACACAATAAATACTTCTTTGACTGGAATACACTGCATCCTTTCTATCACAAGGTGTCCTCTAACACCCCTCTCACACCCCTCACAAGGTGTCCTCTCATACCCCTCTCACACCCCTCACAAGGTGTCCTCTCACACCCCTCTCACACCCCTCACAAGGTGTCCTCACACACCCCTCTCACACCCCTCACAAGGTGTCCTCTAACACCCCTCACAAGGTGTCCTCTCACACCCCTCACAAGGTGTCCTCTAACACCCCTCTCACACCCCTCACAAGGTGTCCTCTCACACTCCTCTCCAGCTGAGTTCTAGCTTGTCCCCTCTTCCTCTCTCCACAAAGCTGTACATTCCTTATTGAATCTTCTTATTACCAAGTACAATTTATCCCAGACAAATGTGTCTACCTAACTCTTACTTCCATATCAGTATGATGTAAATCCCTACTTTTAAGTTTCTGACCCAGCTTCACTATTCTGCATTCAAGTTAATATTCCTTTCCCCACACCTGATTGGTGTGGATGATGTCCTACACTTGCATTAACTAATCCACTGTGCGGTAGTTGATCGCAGATCTTAGGCTGTGAATATAATTTGCAATGTTGGCATGAAAGTGCAATACTAGTAGCTCTCTACCAATTGAAACAGCCTAGTTGAGGATGTAGGATCGTCTGGAAGAGATAGAATTTGTGCAAAGGGAATGATGATGTAACAAATGGGTTCATAACTGTCCTTGGAATTGAAGTGAAGTGTATTAGTGGCAGCACTAGACTCCCATGAAGAGTTGAAATTGCTTACCTCTTGCCACTCGGTAGCCTGGATGATATCCTGCCCTGCACCCACCCCAAACCCCTTATATGTAATTTGGTCATTCGACATATATATCTTTTACCATATTTTATTTTAATCTTCCTCAAACTGCAGTTGAATAGGAGGCACCACTGCCGTCGCTGTGGACGTGTTGTGTGCTGGCGTTGTTCTCAGCTCAAAGCTGTTGTGCAGGGTTACGGTGAAACCCCAGTCAGAGTTTGCGATCAATGTTATCGTGCCTTCATTATGCCAAGGTAACCAATCGATAAGCATTGTGACATCTTTACCATTGATCTGTTGTGACATTTCCAGCCACTTTGACACACAACCCCCATCCCCTTAACCTGCACAACTACCTTGTCTGGTCAAGTTTTATCTAAGATCATTAAAAAATGTGGAAATTATATATGTGGAGCTTTCATGCATATTTCAGCAATTTCATCAGCAGATATGATGTGTTTTACATACAAAACACCACCACTAAAACCATGTCATTTTCTTTAGACCTCAAGGTGGCAAGCTGAGCTCAACTCCTCATTCTTTCGACAAGAGAGTGCTAGGGGTGCACCATTCTCGAAGTCTGACCCCATCTCCTGTCCAAGGTGGTGGTTCAAGGTCAAGGTCCGGTACACCTACATCTTTTGAGGTAGCTCAGGGGGACATGATTGCCCCACAGTACATGCAGGACATGGAGTGGAAGCTCAGCCTCGATAGGAACGAAAATATTACCATCAGGGAGGACTTTTACTACGACAAGGTACGGCAACCCCTTAGTGACCAGGATGACTGAAATGTGCCTGATGTGATAATTTGATTAGTTTGTGGTTTCATATTCATGATGCTATAGGGAAAGTAACATTGTGGTGGTCACATATTCATAATCCTGTAGTGAACATAACATTGGGTTGGTCACATATTCATAATCCTGTAGTGGACATAACATTGTGGTGGTCACATATTCATGATCCTGTAGTGAACACAACTGGTCACATATTCATAATCCTGTAGTGAAAATAACATTGTGTTGGTCACATATTCATGATCCTGTAGTGAACACAACATTGTGGTGGTCATATATTCATGATGCTATATTGAACATAACATTGTGGTGGTCACATATTCATGATCCTGTAGTGAACATAACATTGTGGTGGCCACATATTCATAATCCTATAGTGAACACAACATCAATTAGTATCATCACACTTGAGTAGTATCGTCACTTTAGTAGTATCATCACTCTTGATCAGTATCGTCACACTGTTTTAGTATCATCACACTTGAGGAGTATCGTCACTTAAGTAGTATCATCACACTTGAGTAGTATCGTCACTTTAGTAGTATCATCACTCTTGATTAGTATCGTCACACTGTATTAGTATCATCACACTTGAATAGTACTGTATTAGTATCATCACACTTGAGTATTATTGTCACACTTTAGTAGTATCATCACTCTTGAGTTGTATCTTTATTAGTATCTTCACACTCGAGTAGTATTGTCACACTGGAGTAGTATGGGCATACTTCAGTATTATCATCACACTTTAGTGGTCTGGATAATGCTATCACTTAGAACTTACATTTCTTCTGAAAGGATATATTATAATATATAAACCAACATAAACTTATCTCTAAAACACAAAAACACCAAACTCACATAATTATGTAATCTAGTCTTTACATTTGATTGTCAGTTTTGAGGTGTATTCATCCTAAAATGGTGACATTCTTCCTAAAGTTTTGTCTCCTAAAATTGCTCCACAAGTTTGAGATTAACTTTTAACACTTGCATCCAGCAGATCAATTATTTCTCACGTAATCAAAAAAACATTGTGAACGTTTTGAGTCAAGGAATGTGCTATGTTTTATTGGCACCATCTCATCCATGTTTCCTTGTAAACTCACTGCTTATGTTACACGTGAATTGCTTGAAGTTTTGTTTCTAGTTTGTAAGTGGAACCATGTTCCTCTCTGATTGTTGCCCTTAAT
Source organism: Apostichopus parvimensis (assembly GCA_000934455.1). Classification (NCBI taxonomy): domain Eukaryota; kingdom Metazoa; phylum Echinodermata; class Holothuroidea; order Aspidochirotida; family Stichopodidae; genus Apostichopus; species Apostichopus parvimensis. Next base: position 30,113 of record KN883073.1, read on the forward strand.
TAACATGTTCCATTCTCTCTCTGTCTCTCTCTCTCTATCTCTCCAGGCTCCCAATACATCTCTTTGTCAGTCTATATTGGATTTACTTAATGACTCCTTTGAGTGTGGAGGACATCTCTTGCAATTTGTGGAAACATTGTCTGAAAAGCTCAAGCCAATTAGACCTGGGGTCCCAAACCCTGAAGTTGACCATTCTTTAATCATAAGGTGGGCTTGTCATTTGTTATACTATATTGTTTATGATCCTGATAGAAACAGGAGTTCTCTGCAATACACTGATATTTATGTTTTTAGAAGGCCGTTATTAAAATGCTATTTTGATCTGGGGCAGTTCGTATATAGAAAATGTAAGTTAGTCATTACATATCTGAATATAACTTTCATATATAGCGTTAGCAGGAAAATGAACACTTTAGAATGGATCTAACATAAGGTGCATTTATGCTATCACAGATACTTTTTGAATTTGACTCACATAATAGCTTTAAAACTACCATATATCTCAATGTCACTAAGGTATTTATCATTATAACACTATGGTGAATGCTTCTTGAATGTAATTCAGGTATATGTAGCATTAATAATACAGTGAATGTTACTTAAATCCAACTCTCTTAGGCCGTTTTGCTAAAAAACTGCTGCTGTTTTTCAGTCACAATACACATGATCTATTAATATGTAATGTTTTGCTTTGTTAGGCGCTATTGACGACACTTGTGTCATAGGGGCGCGGTATAAATGTACATTATTATTTTTATTATTATATCATCATTTTAGCATTTCTATGCCTCATTTCCAATACAGTATGATGAGAACCTTACTATTCAATGCCAAGCTTAAGTTTGCCCACGGGGAGGAGAGCAGCTGGGTAGAGAAGTGTGATACGTATCTGAGTACGGTAGATTTACTCAAGTTGTTTGTGGCCAATAACTGTGCTGACATCCCAAGTATCCAAGAACTAGCCCAGGCAGAAAAAGCCAGGTAATATGCACAACTCTCCCATGTGACTAAATTCATTCTCCTTAATTTGAAGAATCATTTTTTCTCTTTCGTTCATCTGAAGTGGTAGAGATTTTCATCAGTTATTCATCGTATCGCACCATTCCTAAAATAAGGTAATATGGAAATTGTCTGAGAAACCTGAGAAACAAATACCAACTTAAGTTTCTCCTTATTGTGAAATTTTATTTAATTTTGTTTCTTTTTTAGCTTCCATTTGATATTGTAGATTATTAAGTTAGTTTACCACTGAAAATCTAATTTTCAGGAACGTCCGTGACCGCCTCGTGAAAATTGAGCGACTTTCGCTAGCGATGGAAGTCTCTACTAAGTGTGGTCTTGACAACACAGCAGTCTGCTCAGCCTGGGGTTCCGGTTGTTTGAGGGCCGGAGCGTATGAAATGGCAAGGTCTAAGTTCTCCAGAGTTTTGAAGGTATCTAATACTTCGTGTTAGTTACAAATTTATCTGTAGGAGAAAGGGCTCCAGCTATCAAAATTGCAAGTTTAAATTGTTTTGATGTTTGACATTGCCTTATTGGGAGACTGATTGGTAAGTGACATGGACTTCCCTGACCTGAGCTCTCGAATCAATCTAACAGATATGTTAAAAAGGAGATTAATCTGTGACAAATGGTGAGCTTGATTTAACAGGATTAGTTCAAGCAAAGGAATTTATGTTTAGCAGCTTGTTTGAATTACCTTTAATATCAAAAGTTTTTGAAGTTCCTCTAGCCATGTTTCTTATTGCTGTTTTGATCAAGCTCAAAGAGCAAAAAACAGTTAGCAATCTGCTTATCTACTGCAAAAAGCCTGTGTAGGTAAATAAATGTAAGGCCTCGCGTTTCGATCCAGCTGCTCGGATCTTCTTAAAAGACAATCTGTTAGCCTTTTAAGAATATCCTCCCAGAAGCGTCAGACCCTCTTAACTTATACATTTTAGTACACATTTTAGGGTATAGACCAAGTTCAAATGATTTCACCTAACCTTGTTCTCGCCCATGTGGAAATTGAGAAAAAAAGCACATTCATGTGGAAATTGAAGATTGTTTGCTTGCACTAGGTTCTGATCTGATCTATAATAAAATATTCTGCATTTTGTTGTAAATTCATGCGATCTATGTATAACGTTGTATGTATGTAAATTGCACATGGCAACAAATTAACGAGTAATGAGTGAACGAATGCATGGCTATGTAAGATAATATTTAGGAATTGAGAGAATGTGCTCTTTTTGGATTCACTTCTACTGAAACGTGCATTTCATTATTTTCTTCAAGCCTGTCAACGACAAGAATCTCTGTCATCCTCTTCCTAAGTTACTGAATGATATCATTGAATTCCTTCAGTCTTCACATGCCAAGACTATCAAGGTAAATAAAACCATTTCTTACTAACCATCGAATTTTTTATAAACCTATGAATGAGGTTTAAAGCTATAAAATATTGAGTAATTTAAACAAGAACATTTATCTACAGAGCAGCTATTTATATGCAAAAAAGGGTTCTTAGAATCTCTGTTATAATCCTTTTAATCTTTCAACCTTCTAATCCTCCATCTTATTTCTTATTTGTTCATGCTTTCACGATTGTACATTTTACGTCTTTTATGTATCATTATTATGTGTCCTATTTATAAATTTTGTAATTTATACTGAATTAAAGAAATTGAAATTGAAAAAAATGCTAACAAAATCTTGCAGAAATCTAAGAAATCGACACATCTTGCCAAAATATAGAATACATGTATGTTTTTAGAAACTCATTTATCTATCATGCTGCAATATTCTTTCAATCTAAGCTTAGCTGAGTAAATATAAATCAATAGAGATTATCACTGCAGAGCAGCACGCTGTCATATGCCTACTGTGAGAACTGCAGAGCACAGAAGATAATGTCGTTGTACAGCCCGGCTGCAGTAATGCTGCAGCCCCCAGAGCCTCCTATACTGGACACCGTGTCTAACCAGAATGTGCAAGATAACAGTCACATATGTCTTTTCAGACAGAAAAACATTTAATAATACATTCTCTCTAAGGTTTCATAATCTAAGAGAGATGGAGATGGTAAAAGCAATGTATGGGATATAAGCTTGCTTAAATTTTTGCTCAAAAGTTTAATAAATAATAAATGAATAATAAATAAATTAAATGGTAATTAGATGATCTCAAGTCATCTCTTGATACAAGAAGAATACTGGAGATTTATTTCATGATAAACCCGTCACCATGTGGATTTTGCTGCAAACTAATAAGTTCACAGTCTTATACCTTGTTTTCTTGCAGACTCAAGATATACTTGACGCATCTTCAACATCCATTAAAGACTTTATTGCTGCACCTCATATGGTAAGATAATTGTATTGAAAACAAATTGTATTGCTGGCCATCGAGAAATGTTAAACAATTTCCTCAAGAATTGATTGGGAGTTTCAAATTAAGACAACTGCTGCACTTGTTATGTTGAGTGGACGTCTTTTCTATCAGAAGCAATTATTGTGTCCTATATTATCAAGAACATTTTGAAAACTGGCCTCCGAGCTGCCGAAGAATCAAAACCATACGATTCCTGATATGTGCTCATCAGTTTATGGTTTCAAACTTAGAAAACGACAAAAATATAAACAAAAAACAACAAGGAATGGGAAAGGGACTTTGGAAAGAATTGATCATAAAAAGAGAAAGTTGCATCTTAAATCATATAGATATTTTTTGATATTCTTTCCATATCGACAGGATGGTTCTTCCAAAAAGAAACTGGACAGCCCAGCTGCCAAAGAATGTTTGTATTACATCAACACATACTGCCCGTACCTGACAGCCATTCAGTTCTACATGAAGTATGATCTGCTCTCCATGGCCCTCGATTACCTCATCAAACACGTAAATAAACGAATCTGTTCTTTCTCAAACAGATATAATGATACGAAAAAAATGCCTCTGTCTATCTTGAAGGGTGCTTGAAGTACTCAACAATATTCGAAGGGCAGGCATAGGTCAAGGGAATCTCGTTCCTGGTGAGGTTTCGAAACATTTTTGTCAAACGTATTTTCTTGAAAGTAACATACCAATTTCAAGAATAGCCATTCTGTTAATCTGTTATCATTCTATGCAGAATTGTTCCGGTGAAGTATTCCTGGAAGGGTTATTCCTGCCTTGTCTGAAGAAAGGTGAACTGGGTATGTTAGAGGAATACATGGTCCGTCTAGACCCTACCCTCAGTATCTGGGACTCTCACCTTACTGCGGTATGCAGACACCTCAACAAGAACAAACTCAACCATGTACTCTACCACCTTCAAGTATTCATGAAGGTGAGGCCTGATGCGTTCATTTATGAAATGCCATCGCTGAAATTTACTGAAAGTTGCAAATCTTGATATACCATTTTCCATGTACAACTTAGAGCATTTGTGCTAGTATGTTGCTTTATAATACTGTAAGTGGAGTTTCATAGAAAATATATGGTCGCATAGGAAATTATTTTTAACAAATCAAATCATCCCTGTTCGTTATGTATGTAAGTAATGCATTTAACTGTTAATTAGGTATAAATATATCTTCTGTTGTATGTATGCATTTAATGTAATGTAGACATTTACGTAAGAATGGCTCCTAACTTGGTTATCCTTTCACATGCTTAATACATTTCCTAAAACGTTGTGTCAATGTGGACTGAAATTTCGCCAATATTTGACCTTTTTGTAATCCTTGCCGGGCAAAATGAATCTGTGCATTTTTGGTGATGGCGTGTGTGTGTGTATGAATGTGACACTTGCTTGTAAACATGGTAACCCAAAAAGTGAATTGGTGGATTAACATCATGCTTGGTATGTGGATCCATCCTCTTGAGTTCAAGAAGCCTATTGTTTTCTGTGAAGTTCAGTGGTCATTTGGGGTCAACAGAGGTCAAAGTCTGTAAACTTTGTGAACACGATAACTCGCAAAATAAATCGTTGTTGAACTTCATACGTGGTATGCAGATTCAGCTTGTTGAGTACAAGAACCCTATTGAAGTTTGTGGAGGTCAAAGGTCATTTGCGGTCAATATTGAAATGAAAGTCTGAAAAGTGTAAACACGATAATACAAGAAGTATATCTTTCTCCATGCATAATATGCATAATATGTAGATCCAGCTCGGTGAGTGCAATAATCCTATTGAAATTGGTAGAGGTCAAATGTCACAACAGGCTTCAAAGTCTGAAAACCTTTTAAACATGATAACTCCAAATTAAAGCTACAATTTATCTGTGAATTCTCCAATGCTATGATTTTTTTTTGGTGAATATAGTTTGGTCAAATTCAGTTCAGGTTAGTTCTGTGAAGAAGCTCTATAGGTCAATGAAACATTCTTGGCATCCAGGTAATGAAATCTGCTTCAGAGTTCATACTCTTGCTTTAAACATGCACTTAAACTTCCTATCAATTTTCACCCTCTGAGCCTCAAGGGGTCAACAGGTTATCTCAAATGGGCACAAACTAGGTCAATAGGTCAAATGGTTATCTCAAATAGTGATGCTGAACAAAGGAGTTGTTAGAACCCCAACTCCCCCCCCCCTCCCCCTTTGCAGATATGAGCTTGATATCAACAGATGTTACATATATGTATGTTATACTTAAATGTAATTTATGTTTCATAGTTCTATAAAAGTGTTCCAAATTATGTCACTCTGTGCATGTATACATGTGTTGACAAGATGCGTGATATTTTAACAGTACAAAAATGTCTTACAAGTGGATATGCCTAATACAAACCCAAAATCCCATGTCACGGATTCCCTCCCATCCCCACTCTTCCCAATACCCACCCCACCTCCCTCCACCCTATCAGTATGCTATAGGTTCATGGTTCAGGAACTAGTCATCTCTATCACACACCATCTCTTTCCATTCTGACAGGACTTTGTCCGAGCAGCGATGCTGTGTATCCGTTTCTACCAGGAGCGGGCCACTTCCTACAGCGAGTTGTTTGATCGTCTGCATCATGTACGCCGAGCCCACGATCACTTGAAGGCCATGATGGAGGACAAAGAGTGGGGCAGTGTACCCCGGGCCTCAAATCAAAATTCAAAGTCTCCAGCCGGTTGGGGTGGGGGTAGAAAAGAGGGAGATGTCAATGTACGCCTCACTTTATCGCCATCAGATCTGACAAAGTAAGTCGGTCATGGTCTTGTTAAAACCTGATCCTTATGTTGATAGGGGGTTCATGTGGTATATTGTGCCTGGTATGCTTAAAGTAGGCTTTCTTTAACTGGTTATACGTATCAATTCTTTTTGTTACCTAGACCACCTAGGGGTTGCGGCAAAGAACCTGACAAAACCAAAATCTCACTATACCTAGATTGAGCGATATTCAGCAGGGTAGGTGGGTAGGCAGCTCATGAGCAGGACCTAAGGGGTGCAGGGTAGGTGGGGAGGGTGCTCATGAGCAAGACCTAAGGGGTGCAGCAGGGTAGGATACCTAGATTGAGCGATATTCAGCAGGGTAGGTGGGTAGGCAGCTCATGAGCAGGACCTAAGGGGTGCAGGGTAGGTGGGGAGGGTGCTCATGAGCAAGACCTAAGGGGTGCAGGGTAGGTGGGAAGGGTGCTCATGAGCAGGACCTAAGGGGTGCAGGGTAGGTGGGGAGGGTGCTCATGAGCAAGACCTAAGGGATGCAGGGTAGTTGGGGAGGGGGCTCATGAGCAAGACCTAAGGGGTGCAGGGTATGTGGGAAGGGTGCTCATGAGCAAGACCTAAGGGATGCAGGGTAGTTGGGGGGGGTAGCTCATGAGCAAAACTTAAGAGGCCAGCATCATCCCAGTTGGTGCAAGATTTTTTACGTTTTCTCTTTTCAAATACTCTTTATATTTTCCATTTTCCATTTTCCTGTTTTCATATCATATGTTAATCGAAAAAGCATGTTGGCTATTTTTGGACATGCATCATAAATCTGATGTTATTCGTTGCTTGTTTTTATATTTTCAGACATATCAATACAATCTTAGTTCAGATTGATGTCACTAAGTTCCTCCATGGTGTCATGGGTAATAAAACGACTTCTCAAAAGGCTTTCGCTGTGGGAGGGGCCTCCCCTACCCCTCCAGCTGCTGCACAAGCAAGTCAGGCCGTGAAATTACCAACATTATTTGGTGGAGGCAAAGAAAAAGCTGAGGTGGCATATAGGGTAAGTGAACAATGTAGCCATATGGGGGCATAATAAACTGGAGGGTCCCCCCTCATTATACACAATAGAAAACAAGGATGGCATGGGAATGGGGGGGGGGGGCTTGAGAGGGGAGAATGGAAAAATTTGTTGGTAATGTTGTACACATATTTGCCTCGTAACAAATTCTGTAGCACTCTTAGTAACGAGAGATTAATTAGTGATCAAACTGAATTGGAGTGTGGATGGATCAGATTTAGGATTGTTATAAGTTTTTGACCAATATTTCTTTTCTCTTCTTCTAACTTCATTTGCAAGGTCTATCAGGATATCTATTTATTTGTCGGTTTATAATAGAAAGAAACAAATTACTGAGTGCCTGTGGTTTGATATCCAGGATTTGTTGTTTTCTTGTTTGACAGGTTTTGATGAGTGGCAGTACCATCCCAGAAGGGTTTGATCTTGCATATAGAATAATACAGGTATGAAATGCATTACATAACACACTAAATGGGTTGACTAGAGATTCTATAAAAAAGAGTTCATAGGATTTTAAATTAAAGCTGATTTTGATATGTTCAAGCTAAAATTCTCTTTACTGGTATTAGGCCAACGGATTGAGTTTTAGCTTTAAGTTATTCAGAGCTAGTAATCCACTCATTTACCACAACTGTTTCAGGTTTTGGATAAATAGGTATTCTTAGAAGAGAGTGAGGGGGGGGGGATTGGGGGAGTGGGGATAGAGTGATAGTGATAGAGGGAAATTAAACACTTTCTTGAGGTATTAACTGTTGTTGCCATATTAGGTAATAAAATAACAAATTATTATTTTCTTGTGGTCATGGATTTGCACTAAAGAAAAATGTTAGAATTACTGTTGGTCAAAATTGATATTTAACTCCAAAAAAAAATCCCTAAAGAAGGCAATACATATATGTGAAATTGTACAAGTCTTGGAACGCTCTATATTTATATTGAAATCTTCCTCTTTTTCCATCTCCCCTTTATGACATCCTACCCATAGACATACTCAAATGTTATATAATTGTTTCCATGCAGGACTTCCGACTCCCCGATTCTCTAATTTACACCAGAGCCGGGCGACATCTGGCGTCGCTGGGTAAAAACAGGGACATCGAGCAGCTTCTGGGTTGTATCAAGGGTTTGATGAAGCATGACGAATGCGACGAGGTGGTCGCTAACTGCATCAGGGTCATGTCTGGAAACCCAACCCTTCTGAAAGAGGCAGAGAGTCTGATTAAACTCATCAACAGTGATTCACAGAAGGTAATCATGAGTTCAGCAGATGGGTTGTATGACAGATGGTACCGATGTTAGGAATAGAATTTAGGATCAGTTGACAGGAAAAGGTGACAGAGGATTGGAGTTATAGTAGTTATCTCTTTGAAAAAACCTGGTATCTATTAGACAAGAGGTCAAAGGTGACAGGGGATAGGAGATACAGTAGTTTTCTCCTTGAAAAAACCTGGTATCTAGAGGTCAAAGGTGACAGAGGATTGGAGTTATAGTAGTTATCTCTTTGAAAAAACCTGGTATCTATTAGACAAGAGGTCAAAGGTGACAGGGGATAGGAGATACAGTAGTTTTCTCCTTGAAAAAACCTGGTATCTATGAGACAAGAGGGCAAAGGTGACAGGGGATTAGAGTTATAGTAGTTATCTCTTTGAAATATACCTGATATCTATTAGACAAGAGGTCAAAGGTGACAGAGGATTGGAATTTATAAGGTATCTCTTTGAAAAAAACCTGATATCTATTAGACAAGAGGTCAAAGGTGACAGAGGATTGGAGTTATAGTAGTTATCTCTTTGAAAAAACCTGGTATCTACAAGATGTCAAATGTCTCTGAACTCTTGTCATGAAAATGTTAAATTAATATGAAAACAGCATTAAGAGATTTTCAATACCCAAGCACATGGCCACAGTCGTTCTGCATTATGTATGAATAATACTTTAAGATATAATGTGGCAAACAGAATTGAAGCATGCCATCTTATACAAAGTTCATTCTTCTTTATATACATAGTAGGAAATAAACCAAGATTTTTTCCAGAGGCCCGTCAATAGTATTTCAGCATCGGTTCGTCTCATCTGTGATTTCCTTGGCTTGCCATTTATCCTGCATGATTTCTGTAACTCGATTATGGAATGTTTTTCAAGATCCTGTCTATGTTTGAACTAGCCCTGTTTCTCTTTGTTTCACTAGATAAATGCTCACATCATATGTGGTAAGTTAAAGAAGGCTTATCTCCTGGCAGTCAGGGGAGAGAGAGGAGCGGAAGATGTCAAGAGGATAGGGAGCGCTGCGGAGAGAACCGGTAACACAAAGATCAAGGACATGTGTGACCAGTGGCTAAAGAAGAAGGAGATGGAACAGTTGCAGAGGAGGGATGTGGCAGAGGTGATGAAGAAAGGTGGACGTTACTGGGAGCAAAGATGAAACCAAATGAGAATGGGAAGCCAAATTTATGGAACATCATGTAGGGATGTAGATGAGGGGAAGTTAAAGATGTAAGGATTAGAATAAAGGAAACTGAGAGGAACAAGGAACATGGGATGGGATGGACCGACTTGAACTAGATTATATTGAGCAGACTAGAGGGTGATTAAACATATATGTGGGTATGATGAAGAAAAAAAAACCAAATGAGAATGGGAAGCCAAATTTATGGAATGTCAGATATGGAACTAATGGTATCAAGGGTCCAAAGTTTCATGTTTAGACATGGGAACCAATCGTCATCAGCTATGGTGCTAAAAATGGTGTTACTACACTTTGGTGATTTGGAGAGTGCCGAAATAATGGTCAGGTCTGTTGGGAGCCAGGTCTGGCTGTGTGGGAAATCACACCAGCGAGCACCCTTTTAGAAGGCCTAATATTACAAAATAAGGATTGTTTACATTGTTTTTATCCCATGTTTCCTTGGACCCCTTTATTAACCATGGACTGAGCCCACAGTTGTGATACCTCCCCCCCCCACCCTCCCCCCTCAGCAGGCCTGATGATGGTTGGGATGGAATGCCTTTTCTGAGGATTGACAATGCAAATACATGAGATGTTGGCAAGTATGCATGTCAGGTATCTTGTGTAAATTTCTTAATCATTGTGATTTTGACATGTTTGGAGTTTAATAAAATGAGGGAAAATGTGGGGGAGGGGGTTATTGCAAGGGGTTAAGTTTTGGATGTGGAGGAAAGGATGTATTCAAAGGAGTTTCCAAGTTTATTTATTCTTGTGTTCCTCTGTAGTATCATGTGAAGGGCATTACAAAGGAAGGCTGAAGACTTCCTACCAAGTATAATAAGGCAATAAATTTGATACTTTCATATGGTAAAATTCAGATCCAAATGTGAAATGTTTTGAATAGATGTTTCACCGGAGTGCCTTACAATCTGACTTTTGCACAAATCCTTCTTTTATTTACCTATTTTATTTTATATTATTTTTTTTGTAATTCTGCTTTGTATAATTTTACTCTGCATATCTTTATATTTATACAGGACCCTCCCTGACACATGTACACTGATCCTGTTGCTTCCAATTCTTTTGCTAGAGGGATAATGCTAGTATAAATTTGTTTAGTAGTGGGTCAATGCATATAAAAACTGATATCTAGTTTAGTGCAATTCTAATTAAATAATAATTCAAAAATTTTCTTCCAGCATTGCAATAGGTTCAGACTGCCTTTTCAAGCTGTACTGTTATTCCACTATGGAGAAAAAATCTACATAATCTTGATTGAAGCTGTGAGTCTACCAGTGTTTGACTTTTGTTGAAAGTTTTGAATGAAGGAGGGTACAGGAAGAGGGATGGGTAATAGCATGGGAGGGAGATAGGAATCAAGCTAATCTCCAAACCTTGCTTGAGACAAAACTGACTACATTGAAAATTAGTAGATAAGCTGAAGTATACTCAAGGCAAATTATGAGATCTGTAATACATTGAATCATGTTCAACTATCTTTGACGATTGTTCAAGTTGGTACAGGGGTGTCTAGATCCCTCTAGGTTAGGCCACAAGGACAATTGTATCATTATGTTAAGTTGGTACAGGGGTCTAGAGCCATCTAGGTTAGGCCACAAGGACAATTGTATCATTATGTTAGGTTGTATGAGTAACAATACAGTGAGCTACTATATACACAGTTTACACTAGCATCTGTATTGTTACACAACTTCTGAATGTTTTGTCGGGTGACTATATATTTATATAGATATATATATATATGTATATGGCCATATACAGTTAACATGTTGGGTGGCTATATAGCTACATAAGTGACTGTATACAGTTACATGTTGGGTGAATTTATATAGTAACATGTTGGGTTACTATATAGTTACATGTTGGGTGAATTTATATAGTTGAATGTTGAGTGACTATATACTTACATGTGGGTGACTATATACTTACATGTTGGGTGACTATA
>KN883073.1:51116-72195 GCA_000934455.1 Apostichopus parvimensis
AGCGATTGGGAGGTTAAAATTTAGCGTCTTCTCTTTTACCTCTTGAAAAGTTACTGTATACATATAGACTTCATTGTAAAACTGAATGGTTTATTTCCAAAGGCTTCCCAGATGAAATTGCATATCTCATTGCAATTTCTTCATAGAACAGTAATATATATATTTTTAATTTGATGTGAAGATACATATCTATACTACATACCTCACCTTATTATCACACTTATGCTTAATTGTAACGATAGATCCAATAGAAAGCGCATTTCCATGAACAAAAGAACACACATCATATATGCATATATATCCTTCCAAGACAAGAACATTTACCATGGATATATGGATAGTGTGGATGATTGGGTGGATATATATATATCAACATATATGATTGTTTCACATGATCATCAAAATCTGTCCAAATACTTACTTTTCTGAATTGAACCTTCGTGCAGCGGTTACTGCTGCATAGTTGGATGTGACTGGGTAGGTTATTTTACCACATCCAGGTCCTGATAGTAGTCTGGTTACCTGCTGTAACGTTCTCTCTCGAACACAAGGTGGACAGATGTCAATCTTACTAATCACCACAAATATACCCATTTGAAGAGCCATAGCAAGACCCAGGTGCTCCCTAGTGGTACCAGCTACGGGAATAATTAGAAAAGAACCGAATCAATGGATGTTAAGTACACGTAAAGTACAGAAATTACACTGTCGAAAGATTTTGAAGCTTAAATGGTGCACTGGCCAAAATAATATCTTTCAATTTTCTCAGGTAATCAAAGCTTCTGTTTTGTTCTTCTCCAAACTAAGCTCTCTGACAGTGATCCCAATCAGATGCGTTTCTCAACAATATTAGTCTTCTCTGTTTCAGAAATTCTAGAACTCCCAAACAGATGCCACTCTAGCAAACAATGCAAATACAGTAAAAATCAAACCGCAAAAACTATCCAAAACTAAAAATGCAGGATAAAGATGTTATGAAAATCTTGACAATGCAAGTTTAGTGAAAGCAGAAATCCGCATGAATGTTAACATTTCTTTGTAAAGCCAACAGCAGCATCGACTCACCAACTCCATTGTTTGCACTGACGACAAGCATTGCAAAGTCTGGTTTATAGCCCATCAGACCAAAGATGGTTGTTTTGAGATATTTCTGGTGTCCAGCTAAATCAATGAGGGTGATGAGTTTGGATGCATTCTGGCAGATTTCTTCCATGGTTAAACACCCTTGCTTAGAATCGTTATAGTTTATGACCTGTGTAATAAATAATAGAAGGATGGTTTTAGGTTAAAAATAAAAAAAATATGTGGTGTTGACATGTCATCTATAGATGGCTAAACCAATGGAAACTTTTGTATGCTACAGGTAGTAGCATCTCTGTACTATTCTGGTTTTAAAGATATTTACCTTCAAAAATATGCTGAATATTAGGAATGCCCCTTCTTGGCTTTACCAAAGATAACAGCAGTCTACAGTAGGTCTAGTAGATAATGTTCATCCATTTTTTTTTTCAATCCTTACTCCTCAACCTAACCTTTAATATCAAAGTGAAGAGGCACCATGTTTTGTGTATCTTGCAGCCTACAGTGAGTGGTGATACATATTACTGTACTGTAAACAAAATTCTTGACATACTAAAACATCTTTTGGGGCAATAATGTAACATCTGTGGAAAATACATTCTGTATTTGCATATTTACATGGCAGGTTCCATTGATTTACAAAGACAGATTGCATCAATATTTGACCCTAGTAACTGGTTAGGAGACAACATTTTATGAATCTAATTTGCCTTTTTCATAATATCTGGTTGTTTCATTTTAAAACCGTCATAACCCTTTCTTTCCTAGTGAAAAGATATTTTTATCATATTTTCCTGTTTAGGGTTATTTATGATACTTTTAACTTTAAAAGAAGATATTTCTGCGATTAATCAAAACTTTGTAATTTCGACTTTTGTAAAATAAAGCTCTCCGAATATCTGTTTTTGGAACATTACACTTAATTATGTACATAAATCAAAGTATCAAAATATGCTAAAATATATAAATATCTGAAGAAGGATACTTTCAATTTTTGATAACCAAATTCACTTCAAAGCTCTAGTTTCCATTTTATACAGTACATCAAAGCAGCATTTCATGTCACAGTTTATAGTCTTTTGGATTTCATTTCTCTCTGAGAAGGACATAAATTTATTAAGCATGAATCTTTACCTCCCCTTTACTGTTGAAACCAAGGACTTCGTGACTAACGCTGGATGTGTGACCAGATTCAATTTCATGTAAATGCCGGAAGAGGTTCAATCTGGCCCTCCCTTGTCCGTTGTCTTTTTCACCCTGCGTCAGAACCCCCAGTAAAGTGCTCTTTCCTGATTCCACATTTCCAAGGACTGCTAATCGAAGATCAATGTACTATGAGTCGGGGGAAATGAAAAAGGAAAACGTTAATACAAAGCTATAACAGTTAATGACGTAACAACACTGACTTAATACAATGTACCTATTTAACACAATGCACTTATTCATTGACTTTTAGAGATGTACTGTATGCACTGTGGTCTATGGAGGGCAGAGCTCTTCCAGGAACAACCATACAGTGTAAGTTTTGTCTTCTTGCTGCAATAAGGGTATACATGAAACACCAGCTGATAACCAGCTAATCTTGAGACAAAATTCATGGAAATTCTGTAGTCAGAAGCTACTAAATGTTTCGTATTAGGAAATATTCTTTCTAAAAGAGTAGAGAAAAATAAAATTCTCTCTCCAGTCAATACTTGACATACTGTTAATGGTAAGCTAACTGTTCAAAGTATTAGAATCCAAAGTCTGGTTTATAGCCCATCAGACCAAAGATGGTTGTTTTGAGATATTTCTGGTGTCCAGCTAAATCAATGAGGGTGATGAGTTTGGATGCATTCTGGCAGATTTCTTCCATGGTTAAACACCCTTGCTTAGAATCGTTATAGTTTATGACCTGTGTAATAAATAATAGAAGGATGGTATTAGGTTAAAAATAAAAAAATATGTGGTGTTGACATGTCATCTATAGATGGCTAAACCAATGGAAACTTTTGTATGCTAGTAGCATCTCTGTAACTATTCTGGTTTTAAAGATATTTACCTTCAAAAATATGCTGAATATTAGGAATGCCCCTTCTTGGCTTTACCAAAGATAACAGCAGTCTACAGTAGGTCTAGTAGATAATGTTCATCCATTTTTTTTTTCAATCCTTATTCCTCAACCTAACCTTTAATATCAAAGTGAAGAGGCACCATGTTTTGTGTATCTTGCAGCCTACAGTGAGTGGTGATACATATTACTGTACTGTAAACAAAATTCTTGACATACTAAAACATCTTTTGGGGCAATAATGTAACATCTGTGGAAAATACATTCTGTATTTGCATATTTACATGGCAGGTTCCATTGATTTACAAAGACAGATTGCATCAATATTTGACCCTAGTAACTGGTTAGGAGACAACATTTTATGAATCTAATTTGCCTTTTTCATAATATCTGGTTGTTTCATTTTAAAACCGTCATAACCCTTTCTTTCCTAGTGAAAAGATATTTTTATCATATTTTCCTGTTTAGGGTTATTTATGATACTTTTAACTTTAAAAGAAGATATCTCTGCGATTAATCAAAACTTTGTAATTTCGACTTTTGTAAAATAAAGCTCTCCGAATATCTGTTTTTGGAACATTACACTTAATTATGTACATAAATCAAAGTATCAAAATATGCTAAAATATATAAATATCTGAAGAAGGATACTTTCAATTTTTGATAACCAAATTCACTTCAAAGCTCTAGTTTCCATTTTATACAGTACATCAAAGCAGCATTTCATGTGACAGTTTAAAGTCAAGATTTGGATTTCATTTCTCTCTGAGGACATAAATAAGCATGAATCTTTACCTCCCCTTTACTGTTGAAACCAAGGACTTCGTGACTAACGCTGGATGTGTGACCAGATTCAATTTCATGTAAATGCCGGAAGAGGTTCAATCTGGCCCTCCCTTGTCCGTTGTCTTTTTCACCTTGTGTCAGAACCCCCAGTAAAGTGCTCTTTCCTGATTCCACATTTCCAAGGACTGCTAATCGAAGATCAATGTACTATGAGTCGGGGGAAATGAAAAAGGAAAACGTTAATACAAAGCTATAACAGTTAATGACGTAACAACACTGACTTAATACAATGTACCTATTTAACACAATGCACTTATTCATTGACTTTTAGAGATGTACTGTATGCACTGTGGTCTATGGAGGGCAGAGCTCTTCCAGGAACAACCATACAGTGTAAGTTTTGTCTTCTTGCTGCAATAAGGGTATACATGAAACACCAGCTGATAACCAGCTAATCTTGAGACAAAATTCATAGAAATTCTGTAGTCAGAAGCTACTAAATGTTTCCTATTAGGAAATATTCTTTCTAAAAGAGTAGAGAAAAATAAAATTCTCTTTCCAGTCAATACTTGACATACTGTAAAGTGATAAAATAACTACATTCAAAGTACTAGAAACTAATATCAACAAAAGAATAATAAATGGGCTGAGAGGAAATATCAGAGGAAATATTGTCTGTCAGCCAAGTGAATTACAAGCTTATTTTCATTTTTCATTTCATTCTAGGCAACAACAAAAACAAGTCCATTCAACATGATCACAGAAGAGGAAAAGTCACAACAGAAACATTTCTATCTTACAATAGATTACGAATTCTACAACAGACAATTGGATTTATATAACGAGTTAAAATATAGTCTTACCTGTTGATCATCTGGGACTCTCCTAACCAGAACTTCACAAGCTGTTTTATTAAGTCCATTGTATGATTCTACTGTGGTCCTTCTGACTTCTACAGTGGTGGCTCCAAGTCTAACAAAACAGAAAGCCAGATGCATTGTCATGTTAAAACTAAAAATTATCATTAATTTTTGGATGTCCTAAAGGAACATTTACCTCGATTGAAATAAAACTCACGTTTTTCACAAAAATTTCAAATTGACTTAATGGTGTCGAGTATGACAGGTGATCCATAATCAACAGTAATACTATCACGAGTATGAATCAGAACATTAAATTTAAAATATATTTTGAAAATTTTCAGAAGTTTGGCAACATTGTACTTGAAGCAGAATAGAACCCATCTGTCATTTGATTATATGATATTGAAAAAACAAACACCTTCATTATCAATCCATCTGTTTTGATATACTCATACTCTCACTAATACCATCGTGTATAATGTAAAAGATAAACCTTTTCTTTATCAGTAGTTTCAGCTGCAATATCCTCTGAAGTCAGAGTTTGAATAAAAGTAACAATTTTATTGTTCACAAATACCATTTTAAAAGGACACAGTTATCACGTTTACAGACCACTGAAAGGGTCAAAGTCCAAATCAGAAGATATAGTTAAGTCAGAGTCCAAACCTATCTTTCGTTGAACTTTTAAATATATTTCAGTTGAAAATTTGCAAGCAACTCAAAACAATTTTAAGTTAGTAACAAAACCACAGGTACCTATATTTACAAAATTATTAGAAAGATTGTTAGTGCTGTTTACCAATCAGATGGTTAGTTTTCATTTGACTTGTTATAAATTAAAAAAAAGTATGTATGTGACAATTTTGTACTCAGAAACCAGTTAAGTACAGTACTTATGACATTTTGAAAAAGTTTGCTAATTCAGATTCACATTCATGATGAAATAATCTACAAATGTGACATCAAGTGTAATATGACAGTTTGAAGAAAAAGAAACTGCTTTTACTATAAGCTCTGGCAATAGTCCCTACAATGAATTCTCAGAGAGATTTCTTTCTTGAAGTTTACTGAGCTTATTTGAGCTTGAATGTGGCCCTTTTTTGCATTTATTATCGACATTGTGTTGTTACACACACATTTACTTCCTACAGTACCAATAAATTATATCCAACAAAGACATGAGGTTCCATATATGCTCCTCAAAGGGAAGCCATATACCACGTATGAGGTCTGGCTACTCTGGCTCTCTGCTTCTTGAGTAATAGTGTTTACGATGTATCCTGTGTTGAACATCAGTTGACCTTGAGATTCCCCACAAAATGCATACTCATCCATCCATTACAACTTTATCATTGACTTAATTAGCTCTGTTCCTGATAGGCCAGAGATATAGTAAGTTCTAAAGAATTTCATACACTGGCCTCTTATGAACACACATGACCTTTGACCTCCCATCAAAAAGAATCGGATTACGGGGTTCATCAAAAGGACATCACATATCAAGTATGAGATCTGGTGACCTTTAACCTCCTTGAGATACTGCGTTTACAAGGTATTTCTACTTCTCTAGAGATGTTAGTTGAACTTTGAACTCTTCAGTTGTTTGTACTGTAGGCTGTTTTCATGTCAAGAAGCAACCTTCAATTGACAAAAATATACATGGTTTTCCTGCTTGCTGCATGTGTATTCATGAGATTATAGTGCTGAGAGTTGTTCACATTATGACCTCTACTGACCTGAAGTGACCTTTCATCTTTTTCCCCAAATATATGGTTGTGTCATCATAATTATGGTGAGCCACAGGCTTGTCAAATATGAGGACAGCTAATGTTTGCTATTTCGACATATACAGTGATTACATACATATACACGTTACACATATAAGCCAACTTGACCGCATGTTTACCTCAATTGCTTTGCATATAAGGGAAACTGTACAGTTCAGTAATCAGAAAGGAGAGCAAATTGACAACTAGTTTAAATCATAGAATGGAAAGGATCACTGCTCACGACATCTCTCTATAACTGACTGGACACTGTGTACCTTTTAGCCATTCTTTCAAGAGTAGTTAATGATTCTGTGAGGTCTCCATCTGCCAGACCGACCAGCATACCATTGTCTTCAACACCGATCTCATAGATGGCTTCACCTTTGCCCTCTCGAATGCGCCATTTCATTTGTGTGACTAGATGTTCAAATCTACTTTGCGTTGGTTTGACCAGTTTGAGCTGAAAATTACAGAGGTAAAATAATTATAGCATATCCAGAATAGCAAATCTAATATGAATACCAACTTTCTACAGTAAATTTGCATAACTAGATGTTGCATAAAAAAAAAACATTTCTCAGCAGTTAAACATTCTACTACAGTACTATCCTATTCCAGAAGTCCATAGATTATATCCCATAAAATGGGAAATAAGCAAAATTCAGGCTATAAAAGTATCGTCTTGTGGAGTTAGGTCAACTTAAAAGTGCCAAAATATTCAATTTTGGTTTTTTTTTGCTAAAAAATGTGCCATTTTTGGTGATAAATTATTCTAAGCTTCAGGATACTTGATTCTTAATATTTTAAACTGCATTGTGCTTATATAGGAAATTGCAAGCCCTTCTAGCCCTAGCAACAAAAACTGAATATTTTGCACAGGAGTCTACCACACGGTAAAAGACTTTGTTACAAGAGTTGTTCCTCCCTGATCTCATCAAGATGGAATTTCAGGCGTATTGCATAAATAATCAATGGCGGCCTACTGTGCATTGTGGTTAGGCCTTAAGAGCCAATTTTCACAGCGAGCGTATTCAGTCCAACAGAAAGCGCTTAACTTAAAAATCAAGTTTTAGATAGTTTTAAGGTTACTTAACAAAATAAATTGTCTTTGATCCCTGCCTTTGTTATTCCTTTAAGAAACTTCTTTCGTTGGGTCTAATCATATTCTCAAAGTGCTTGCAAGACCACAAATTCCAAAGTTCTTACAAAATTATGAACTGTCAATGGCTTCAATTTTAGGGCCAAACATAATATGCTTCAATTTAGCTACTTTGGTTGTATTTGATATAAGGAGGCAAGATAGACTAGTTGTAAGGAACAGTACTCAAGACATCTATTTTATTATGACTATTATAATATATTACACTAATATATTGTAATTATATAAATATATGAAAACACACTGTAGTTTTGTTTACTACTGGGGAGCAAGTGTACATTTACCCATGGATATAAATGACTACACTTAAAAGGTGTGAAGACTCGGGCAAAAAGGAAACGTCTAATGCCGGTAATCTGACCTAGTTTCGAATGAGGTGTAACAGAAGTGTTAGACACCACCATCGATCCCAGAGCTTGCTACCGTCGGTTATTAGACACTAGTGTACAGTCAGTACATACAGCTGTGGTCAATACCCACAGCACAGTGTACAAACGATAAAGCGATGGACATCTCAGGTCCAGATAAAGATAACATAGTATCACGATTCATTACTGTCTGCATTTTGCGCGACACAAACAAAATGTCACTTGCAAGCAACAGAAAGTTAACTTTTTCAGATGGCCGTATGCAGTTTGGGGAGAGTCTTCAATGCCTTTAAGGGGCCCCATATCTATCATAATTAACCTACTGCTAATTGAAACTTACCTTGTACTCCACATTTCCTTTTTCATCCTGTGAATTGAAAAGCAAGCGAAGGAAAATTACATCACTACTACATGGTTCCATAAATGTCATACAGTTAACAATATCAAAAGTAACTACAGAGATATAATTACACAGGACTATATTCTGAATAATTATTTTACTAGGTTAGGTTGAACTTGAACAAATTGAAGATGAAATCAGCCGAGCTTTGGCTCAGTTGAATTTCTAGCCAACTAACAAAAGAGAATATTACCAAATGAAATAGAGTGACAGCAACTTTTGTGTGATGTTAACTTTCATTTTGCAAAATGTAAACGGTTACTAATCCGTAACATTACGCAAAATTATTTGCCATTACTAGTAGTAGTAATACATTAATTTCATTAGCATAATAGCAACAGTGACTCACTGTGCTTGACTAATGCCCAGCCTAACTTTAGGCAGAGCTCCCAACTGACCCGCATTTTGCGGGTTGGACCCGCATTCTAACACCCAAACACGCTGACCCACGCAAGCGTCCGAAAAACCCGCATTGAAATTGTCAAGTATACATAAAAAAAATTGCATCAAATTTTGACTTAGCAACCATCATTTCTTTAGCATTTAGCATAATAGAGTATAAAACCTCCTTTACAGCATCATTTGAACCGCAAATTAGCCTATATTTCTTTTCTTGGGGCGAGCAGTGAACATTTTCATGCCACAGGAAAGAATGAATTATCACCTACTATTCAATTTATTGATGTAACACACAAAAAAATGCATATTTCTCAGAAAATTTTGGGTGACAAAAGCCTTTCTAAGTGCCACCATTTTACATGTAGGCATCACCAGGATTCCAAAAATAATCAAAAGGGGAGGGGAACACCCCCTCCCCTTATACCTCTCCCCCAGGACGGCGATTCGTGGCATGGACCAGCATTTGCCTTCTCAAGAGTTGGGAGCTATGCTTTAGGCTCGAAAGCACAAACCATCCTAAGCCTACACAGTACTGAAGTTTGTATACATGTATTTCGGGGGCCGTTTTTATTTCGGGTACTGAGCAACAGTAATTGTAAACACTGTTATTTTGTTATTGCTTGGGTGCGGAGCTCTACCGACAGTTACGTAACGCTAGGCTTCACTTACTTCTGGTGGAAGGTTGGACAAAGATCTGGCTTGAGTAACGGCAGGATCAGAAACCATCCAATCATATTCTGAATCCATGTTTGAAATGAGATGCGGGGAAACTACTTTGTGGTACGAAGATTTCTCGATAATCGCAATATAATCATGGTCGATGGGTGCTACGAGTTCATTTAGTAGCTGTAAACAGATTATAAGGTATCCGTTTGTTTTGGCGCAGGTCAGTTTCCGGCTTGCACAGCTGATATGGGAGTTTGC
Source organism: Apostichopus parvimensis (assembly GCA_000934455.1). Lineage (NCBI taxonomy): Eukaryota > Metazoa > Echinodermata > Holothuroidea > Aspidochirotida > Stichopodidae > Apostichopus > Apostichopus parvimensis. The sequence continues at coordinate 60,915 of KN883073.1, forward strand.
GTAATCCACTATCACAATACAGTGCTGCTTTTTAGTACCTGTGACGTGTGTTTGATAGGGCGCTGTGACCAGAATTAGATGTGCATCTTCTGCGTAGAGCTGCTATCAGATAGTACAAAATCCTCAGCTAGTCAAATAAAATTGTACGGTTCAAAAACAAAAATATTCTTAAAACAGACTTTCTCCAAACCTGAAACCAGCAATTTTTTGTTTGGAACTATTCGTGTATCTTTACTCAGAAAAAAATGAGCTTAGTGAGGAAACTGTTGTTTTCTCAAAATGGGAAATGTTTCGTTTGCTTCGGTCTCAGATGACGTAACTTCCAAATTTTCAGGTGCAACATGTTGGCTAAAACTGATGCAATCTTGCTGAGGATCTTATTGCACCATTAAAGTCATACCTTTCATGGGAAAATTTGTATGATTAACTAACCCTACATCAGTGGCCACAGGAATTTTCAATTCACAATTTTGAATCTAAGCACCCTCCGTCTTCACACAACTTTTTAAGGGGGCGGATGGCCGGAACACCCCTCCCCTTAGATCGGCCTGAATGACGTAACATGTAACCATCCCCTACTGCGTATAAACATGAAAAGTCATCAATATAGGCGTTTGTTTAACCTAAATTCTCTGACTGTGGAGATTAATTTGGCCTTGTCCCCTCACACCATATATTCTGGTTAGGCGCCTGTCTTACGTATAGTATCTATTCCCTAGAAGGGATTTGTGATACTTCACTTGACGTTACAAGGTCAAGCTCACGTATAGTTATGTAGTAGTAGCATGCGCAATCATCATACATTCAACCGGAGAAGAAATAGGCCAATCAGGGCCCAGGAACCAGCTATCAGAATGGGGATCCCAGGGGTGTGGGTACGTGGTACATCTCGTACTAATAACTCATAATCAGACGTAATTTTTTTACGACGCTTTAGCGATCAGAAATTATGTGGGAGAAACCTGCAAAGGCTTATGGATTACAACTTACACGTCGGGTGCCTTCCAATTCAAATTGGCTTCGGTCTCAAAATGGCTTCTGTCAGCTTGCGAGTCTATAAGCCTCCACGGCTTCTTTCGCGAGTTCCTGCTTGCGGGAAGATCACATATACATACATACATACATACAAATTTGGATTTTTTTTCTTAATTTAGAAAGTCATTTCAGAGGCCCAGAAATCCATAGATTGCTCTTGGATGAAAAACCCACCTTTCTAGGACCCGGCCGGGTATTGGACCCAGAACCTCCCGATTGCTTCAAATGCCATCGCCTTTATCCACTCTGCCATATCACCGGTTTTCAAGCTCACACAAATATGTGAAAGTATTTATATTAGCACAACCATGGAGGCGTTTATAACTTATTATTGACCTAATTTTATTCTTCTTTCTAATACCCTGGTCGGCCTCTGGCCCTTCCATTACAGGTTCATTACCCCTCGGCCTAAATCAATCACCGGCCCATCGCTGAAACCCCGTTTACGTACGTGTTGAAGACGACTCCAGAAAACAATGCAAATTTAGACGTAAACTTGTGTAGGCTGAGGTATATCATAGATTCATACTGGTGCTGTGGCCGAGTGGATAAAGGCGGTGGCATTTGGAGCAACGCCCGGTTCTGATTATTAAATATTCTTGTTTCATTTTGTGTCTATATGTTGTTGTTTTTTTCGTGCTCTGTGTGCTTTATTTAAATTTCGATATTTAAATCAACTTTGGATGTTTTCCTCAGAATTGCGTGCATGTGTATGTGGTTAATTTATTGCAGTATTTGCAGGCTTGTGAAAATCTAACTTTGTCTACTGATATATTACTATAGCTTATGAGGAGTTGACCTAATATATATTTGGCAAAGCTTTCCGAGAGTTACAACTTTTTTGCTCCCCTTTAATTCCCTCAGAACTAATGAACTAATGATGGGGTATGGGCCTAAATAAAAGAGTGCACACGGTACCACGGATTTCTGACATTGAGTTGGATATCAAACTAACTGTATTAGGTAGTAGGCGCACGCTAAATGGGTTAGTATCAATTATGTGCGCGTTTCTGATGACTTACCCTCCATAGTAACTATATTGATTATGTGAGTTTCCCATGGTTTTCCTTTGCGATCGGAAAGCGATGCACCAAAAAGCAGATATTCCTTAGTTATCGAAAAATTGCCGTTCTCATGATGAATTCTGGGAAAGCTATAAGACAGAAGATTCGGGTATGAATCAGATATGAAATTTAAGTTACTCATTTATGTTTCCTTACCACGAGAAGTGGTAAATGATATTCGTTTATATCATTTTTGCTAGTATGAGTTGTGCGAAAGATACCAATTTTAGAACTTGTATCCAGCATTGCATGTACGTTGAGATGTTTTATGCCAATTGTTATCGCTCTCTTCGAAATACTTTCTTTAACTTTTGCAACACTCATATGCCTTAAGCGCAAATTGATATCTGACATGAGCACATAGCATAGACATATCTTTGATACTTATTGCAGAATTTCATACGACCTAGCCTACTGTATCTTAAATACTAGTGGCATAGCCTACATACAGTACAGTAGCCTACAGTAAATCATGGACGACCTTGCAACCTGGTTTTATGTTAGTAAATTAGTCTTACCCTGATCTACAGTGGCTAAATGTAAATTTCAAAGTACAAGAAAAGCAAACTGCTTCCTTTATTCGCCTGATAACTAGATGAGGGCACTCCATTATTATTACTGGGGTCGTACTAATTAGCGTCAACAGGCACATTTCACGACAACTCAAGACAACTCAAGACAACAAGTTTAAAATACCATCAAATACAATGGTTGTAATCAGAGTGTATCTGGAAAAACGTTTAAAACTGACTGGAACCATCGTGCATACATATTTTCACGGGAAAAAAATGTTTTTGTCGTAAAAATCGTCAACTTTCTCCGTCCGTAGAATTGGACGACCTGATGCTATTGCTCTTGCGCAATGATATTGGACCGCACCATTACAGAATGAAATACACGGAGAGAATAATAAAACCAGGCAAAATGATAGTAAGCAAGACTGTAAAAATTAATAAAAACATATGTAAATTTCAATGAAATATTCATTATTTTAAAAACATTCAATGGTTTGATTGATTTGGAGTTCATTCATCATACTACTTTGGTGGCACTTTCTTACTACGTCAACCCACCTTACCGACGCTGTAAACAAGGTAGTTCCCTAACACAAACCCACCCATATCATAATGGTGCGGTCCAATTCTACGGACGGCGAAAGTTGTTTTACGAAAAAAACATTTTTTCCCGTGAAAAATATGTATGCATGATGGTTTCAGTCAGTTTTAAATGTGTTTCCAGATACACTCTGATTACTACCATTGTATTTGATGGTATTTTAAACTTGTTGTCTTGAGTTGTCTTGAGTTGTCGTGAAATGGGCCTGTTGACGCTAATTAGTATGACCGTTATTACTGTAGTAACTAGTAATTAGTATAGTAAAGGCTTCCTAATTGACGCACCTTCCTAATTGACGCACCTTCCTAATTGACGCACCTTCCTAATTGACGCACCTTCCAAATTGACGCACCTCCCTATTTGACGCACCTTCCTAATTGACGCACCTTCCTAATGCATCTTCAAATAGTACTAGCAACAATACAGCAGCCAACCTAAACTCTTTGCAGTCAAGCAGAGTTACATTTTTCATGAGTTTGAATCCATTTCAGGTATCTGCTCATCAAATTGTGGTTTTTTAAGCTTTTAAAACCCTACCCCCAGTTTTGCACATGTTTTGGCATTTGGAAATCTTACTTAACCAAAATAACCCCAATATAATACCACTACTCTCTGGGACCTGACCTGCCTGATCTTAGAGGCTCAGAGTATAGCAAACAGCATCCAAAGTCAATGGATGTATCCATATAGGCCTACACTACAGTTAGCTTATTGACGAATTTAGGGGTATGAAAGAACTTGACACAGCAGACATTTTGTGGTCAAATTCTGCTCAATTGTACGTTGCGTAGGCACAGAACAAGAATTTTTTGGAGATCATTACATTTCTGAGGAAGTGCACATATGAAAAATGCATACAGTTGAGTGATTTGGCTTTTTTCGTTGATATCGTTAATCAAATCCTTAAGTGCATCAATTATGAGCCCACCATGCTACTACTAGCCTAATCCGGCTGCTGTGTAAATAGTATGTGAAATCTCTTATTCTGCTTACTGCTAGACCAATATTCGGTGCAACCTACTTAGTATGGTGATCATGTCATGGAATCACCTAACTTTTGTTCATATGATGTATACCATGAAGAGTGTGGCAGTTTAATAACTAATGTCAATTAATGAAGGACAATATCAAACACCATTGTGGACTGGTCACTCATCAGTAAGTGCCTTGCTGATGAGTCATTAGTGACCAGGCATGCAGTTAGGTGAAATTATCCTCAAATGATTATTTTGCAATTAGTGCATGCTGTTGAAAATGTGCTTTAATTTGTACATAATTAGAAATAATTTAAATTGTTCATTTTGTGAATCATCAGGATGCTATCAAGGCCAAACTTGTGGACCTCGGATGTTATGTTGGTGAGTTTTATATATTGTACTACAATTTTCATGTATTTGCAACCCATACTCCCAATCTATATGGGAGATTTTAAGGGTAGGTTAAGATGGGGAACTGAATTTCAGTATCTTGACCATCATTATGAAGTGAATCATGAAAGAGAATTAGACAATGGTGTATAGTACAGTAATCACAAAAGTTTGAAAATTGCATCTTGCTATATTGGTATCTAGTTTGCCTTGAAACATAATCACATGTTTTAATTATTGTTTAAATTTCATTGAAATTACTCACAGCATTTCCCTCCAATTTGGATATTTCCCTCCAATTTGGTGTCTTTGCATAATTTCAATTAGCAAGTAATTAACAAAGTCATTTTGATTCAATTGGTTGTAAGGATTTTGTTAGTCGTGACCAAGAAGTTTTTGACTGTTTCTCTCGTAATGTCTTGACCAATTGATTGATATTTTGCAGATGATGAGTTGCCTGACTATATCATGGTGATGCTGGCAAATAAGAGATCAGAGGCTCAAATGACTCAAGATTTGGATCTGTTTTTAAATAACAATGCAACTTTCTTCACTTCTTGGTGAGTAAACCAAAGCAAGTGGCTGACCCCCTGTTTGATTTGTCCCTGTGTTAATGTTTTACACAATGAAATTTAATTATACCAAAAAAAGTGTTAAAGATTTTCATTTCTATTTCTGTCTGGGTAAATGCTCTAGAAATTTATTAGAACTGGAATCTCAATACATTTTTATTCTACAAAGTATCATCTCTAAGCTCAATAGTGCCACCCATTGATTATGAACTCTTTTGCTACAAAAACTTTGGAAAAATTACAAAATGTCAGTTCTGATCTATTAAGCAATAGATAAAAAGTTACAGTAATATACAGTATTTCAACTTGCCAATTGGTTTGGAATGAAGATTTTCATAAGTTAAATTGACTTTGCTACCATTTAAGAGTGGAATTGTGATATTTTCTTGTACAGTTATATAATGTCATCATTCCTTTCTGCTCTGTTTCATTGTGCTATGGAAGGAATACATCTAGAGAGTTGTTTGTCTAGCACTGTGCGATTGTTCGATATTCCTAGACTTTGTATTGTTCATGATGCATTTCACTACACAATGTGTAAATAATCTTCAGAAACTATTTATTGAAAAGAATTTATTAGTAAAGCATTTCATGTAGAAAACAAGTCTTGACCTTTTTCCTAGGTTATTTGAACTTCTGGGAAAACTTGAACAAAAACCGGTGAAAAGTGAGAAGAAGAAAAAGAAGAAAGATAAAAGTTCCAAGCATAAATCTCAAAAGTCTGAAGCATCTTCATCTTCTCATCAAAAGCAATCGGAACCTGCCCAACCAGCTACTAAACAGACCCCAGGTGAGACTTTAAGGTGTAATTGTCTTCTTCTACTGTAACTTCAGTTAGTCAGACTGTTAGGTTAAGATCTGCTCCATGGTATATTTTAGAGTGAAAATTAAATCGAGGTAAATGACGAAGTTGGAGTAATTTTTCTTTTCAAATTTTCGGGTTTCGTGCAAATGATGTTTGATAATCTATTATTTAGACAATGTTTGCAGGTATGTACAGATATTACCATACTAGACCTGATTCAAATTGTGTAATCCGAGCAATTATCAGTCCGACAGTAGGTGGAATGTTGCAAGTTTTATAGATTTCCTGAAACAGCTCTTTGTCTTGTCGTGAGTTGTATGCTCCAATCATCATTTATAGCAAAGTCCCACCACGTTCAACTTAGCTTCTAGTGTGAACAATGTTTATCTGAATTTTACAGAGTTCATGCTAAGGTACATGATTGTAAGTAGTCTAGTTTTTTGATGACAAGATCATCTTCAGTCCCAATTCAGATATGCAAAGTAGGCGAGGCTGGGTTTCACTTATCGCTAAATTGTAGTAAGTGTACACCACAATAGTTGTTTGATGATAGTTTTGAGAAGCACTGTTGGTGATATCATTGCAGCAAGCTAACAAAAATGTTCTGTGAGTCTTAGAGAACTGTTGTGATAATAATGCATTAGCTTGCAATGATTAAAAATGCTACTAATTCTGATGTGAACTTGCAATAAATTTGACTGTCCTTACAGTATCTATCTACAGTGCTGTCAGCTTATTGGGGTCTCGATCATCACAGTAGTTGGCACTCAGAGTGACTGCGCCAGAAATATAATTGCAACTAGTTTTAGTTTCAGCTTGATGGGAGAACAGTGCATACAGTAATATTAGGGAGATTTGTGTTAGCACCATAATGACTGTCTAATGTCCATGATCTGTCTTGCAGAAACCTTGCACAGTTCCCCACCAGAACAACAGGAGCAGAAGTTAGTGACACCCACAGTATCGGGAGAGTCATCAGCACCTGTCATATCCATCCTCTCGGACACACATGATGTCCTGGACGAAGAACTCACCAAAGAAATTGATGCAGATAGGAGAAAGTCAAAGCAGTCTACGAAAGTAACCCATTCCGATCCTTCTCGTGGAGTCAAACAAGGAGAGGCAGGCAGTGGATCATCATCATCTTCATCATCATCATCATATAGACATCATGTGATTCAACAGAGGGCAAGTAAAAGTGACAGCCAACACTTGAAAAAGCCTGCAGAGAAATCACAGGGCACAACAACAAGAAATGTTGCCGAATCCACCACTTCTCAAAAGCCCAAATCGGATGTGAAACTCCGATTAGGGGAGAGGCATGTAGAAGAAGTAATCGTTTCTGTGAGTTCAGTTTAACATGTTTCCCTCACTTCGTTCTGCTAATATTAACATTGGTATTATCTGGCGATAGGATCAGTTTTGTAAAGACATCAATATATTTCAAGCAAAAACGGGGGATTGTTACTGCTTATGAACTATGGTTTCCTCTTATGATCCAAATTCTTGAGCTTGTGTTATTGTTAAGAATAAAATTTGAGGAAGCGAACTGTGTGCTGTAAGTAAACACTTGAGACAGATCATGATCGATGAGAAAGTATTTTGAATCCAACTGTGGTACAAATGTGCTGCGGGCATCTCATGTACAATTAGGACATTAAAAGCTCAGTTCCATTAACTGTAGTGCCTCGATTTCCATTAGTGTTGATAAAATTGATGATATTCAATACTAAATCCAAATTAAGTTGGCTAGTCAGGTCTCATATAATAAAGGAAATATTCATACAATATTGAAAATTTGTTGATTTGCTCCTTTCACATCTAGGTGTGTTGTAATATGATAGATGGAATCATGGCTGATTATGACACATTTATGCCGGTGACATTCTATGCTGGATGGAATTCATTACAGGTCTACAATAGTTTTGTTGGAAATCATATTCTCAAAAAAGTTAATAATATAACTTTGCATATTGGAAGATCACCATCAGTGGGACCTAAACCTCAGTACAGTAGGTACCTGCCTAAAACTCAAAAGAATGCATCAGGGAATAGTTTAGTTATCAATATTTGTGTAGCAGTTTTGAAATCTCTGGACTTTGTCTGTTATTAGATACTATGGTTCCAGTGTGAAAAAAAACCCTGCTATACAGTACTTCTTTGCATTTGCATAGCACATCAAAATTTTGCATAGCATTTTGGCAATGTGATAATGGATAGGTTATTCCCTGTGCATTTTCAAGCAAGTTAAACTACTGTACCACTAATTTGCACATCTATCTGGATCCAAGCCACTTATCGCGATATGGGGTCACTTTCTCATTGCTCTATTAAATCCATTAAACTGAAAGCAATCTTCATAAATATTATACTGACAACATTTTTATCAGCTTGAAGGCGTGCTACTTTGATTTTAATTCATCTGTAATTCATCCCATTGTGTCTTTATTTTATTTTCCTTCAAAAGTCTATATTTCTTTTTTGGGAGAACAGTTCCTACTTGTTGTTAGTCATTTCATTTGTGCATCAAGGTTAGTCAAATACATAGCTTGAATGTAACTGAATGACTGTCGGAGCTTGATTACATATAAGCATATGGGGGTTTGCCTTTGGAAGGACTGTTTTGCTTGTCAGTACCTTCACCTTTCTGAGAATGAAAGTTGTAGCCAAATCCCAAAATGTGAAATTATTATTTGGAATTTTTCAGTAATTATTGCTGAGTTACAAACAATCATTGAAATCAGCAATAGATGCTTATCGAATATCAATTCTGTTGAATTTAAAATGCTTTTATAGGACGTCAGTAGAAAGCGCCAGGGTCTCGGTTCCGTCGTTGCCCAGGTGATTCATCACGATGTAGAGGAGGAGAGTAGCGACGAAGACGTGTCTGCTGCTAAGAAAGTTGCTAGCAGTGTAAGAGCCACTAGGAGGTATGTCAGTCAGATATTATACATCTGTGTGCAGAAATAAAACAAATGTATTGATACATCTCCTCCCCCTTCCCCTCCCTCTTGAACCTTCTGCCCCTGCTCAGCTGTTTGCATTTGGTAGCAGATTTTCCATCAAGTTTTCCAAAATTTACTGTACTGTATTGTTTCTATGTCTCCAGTTAGTGATGTGAAATGCTAAGCCCAAAGACTGGGATTCAAATGAGACCCAGTTCCACCCAAATCGTCTCTCTCGTTCCTTTTCCTTTTCAACATCAAAAATTGATAGTTTTTGCTTCTTGAAAAAAGAGAGATAGTGTAGATTGGTAGATAATTTGCCAGATTTTATAAATCATCAACAAAGCACACACCCTGAATAGTATATTTTGTACTCACTGTAGGGCTGATGTCAGCAATGTAACTATTAAAGCCAATTTGTGGGATAATTTTTCCCTCTATTTTTTCAAATTCATCTTGACTCTCAAAACATTTTGGAAGACTGTAATAATGGCCATAATCACTCCGTCACATAATAGAAAATTTAGCAGTTTTGAATGAACCTTTTTTAATTATTTGTATAAGAATGATAATGTGAAGTAAAAGATGAAAAATATGCAAATAGCAAATTATTTTGTATACTTGCATTAGTCTTGCTTTTATTGCTGCAGGATATCATGCTTAATGATAATTTGTGTCAACAAAATTGTAAAATGTTTGTAAAAATTGAGTATACTAGCACTTGTTGAGTTGAATTACCACCAATAAATATGCTTTCCTTGATTAGCCTTCATAAATGAAAATTTATAAAATCTAGCTGTATTGGTGATTGTTTTAATTGTGTTTTACTCTTTACCACCTAGGCCCACCCTCCCCAAGAGTCGTCAGGCAAATACTTCCCTCCTGAAGAGGGCAGTATCAGAAGCCACAGCATCGACGAGTTCTGGCATTGAGAAGCAAGTCGGCACTCGGGTAATTCCTCAACCCCCCGGGCCGCCTCCTAGCAAGATAAACAGGTATACATATTGTGTATTTAAATTGATGGAAAGCCAATGTCTATATTCGAAGAAATCGGGTTGAAAGCAGCTGAAATGTGTTTAACACATACAGTAGTGCCTCCCTCCAGGACAAATACATGAATTTCACTACCAACTCAACTCTATATTGTTGATTTGGTTTATATCCAACAGGTGTGTCATACCTCTCTTTTTATAATAGGGATCTCCAGGACAATCTACCATCAGCTGAGTACTGTTCCTGCAGTTAAATACCCTGAGTACTGTTCTCCCATTTCAGTAAAAGTGAAATATTTTTTGCTTGAGATATATGATAGTTTATAAGAATTGACTATCCTCCTCTTTCTATTATCAGAACAAACGTGCAGGCTGTTAAACCAGCCATTGTTAGGGAGATAACTCAGAGGGTTGCCACATCGAGCGGAAGAATATCATCCTCCTCGGCCAGTGACCAAGGCATCCAGTCACGCTCCCTGCAGCGGGAATTTCTCGACAGGGACTTTGACTCGCAGACTTTCCAGACAGTCGAGAACCAAGCTGAGGGCGATTTAGATGGTAACGAGGGTGAATATGAGGAACAGGAATTGGTAGAGGTTGTCCCAGTGGTAGGACAAAAGGGAGTCTTTGTTTACAAGAATGCAGTAGCTGTGGTAGGCAGTAGCCGGAGAGCTGTCGATGAAGCCCAGGTAGAACCAGTGAATGAAGAGGAAGACATTGAAGGTGAGTCATATGTGAAAGGCTTGATCCAGTGGGACAGGGCAGGGGGGTGGTTGGGTGGTTGGTTGGTTGGGTGGGTGGTTGGTTGGGTGGTTGGGAGGATTGGGTAATACAGAGAGATGTTAAAAGAAAACTTACATCACCTTGGCTCTACGAGGAAATAGCCTAGCTTACAGTCTCCAATTTTTCATCTGCCCATTTTGAAAACATTCAGTTTGGTTCTTTGATATATAATTAATGAATGATCATCTGATAATTTGGTTGCACATATCAGCTTTATCTTAAGGATCTTTCTGCACGTTCTGCACAGAATCTTTTCAAGCCGTAATCCAACAAGAAGCAGATTCCAGACAGATATATGTGGCAGAAAATGTGAGCGTGGCGGACAGCACTCAGTCCCCAGAGAACCCATTGGAGGAGGAGGTAGAGGAGGTTGCATTCGAAGAAGAAGAGGAGGAGGATGGAGAGATGCATCTCCTCGAAGAGGGGTACAGCGTAGAAGAGGAAGGTCAGAAAGAACCAAAGTGAGTAGATAAACATGATCATATTTCATGTTTACCATGTTATATGTAAACTGTTTCATTCTGCACTGTAACACCTTTTAGACAGGAATGATTCCTTTTCCCATAGATGCCACAATTCTGTGTTCAATAAAAAAATTATGT
>KN883073.1:79472-99964 GCA_000934455.1 Apostichopus parvimensis
TGGGTTTGGGGGAACCGTATGCGATTAATTTTAAATGTGGAATTTGTCATGGACACTTTCCTCATTATCTGCAAATATCCTTAATTACTCGCCAATTAATGTTGTTGGCAGGGAAAAACTTGGCTAATATCTTAGTTTGCTGTTTTGTGATTGATATATGTGAAAAACTTGATGGGCATGTCAAAAAGTAGGAAACGGCGACCAAACGCAAAATGCTGCTTTAAACTAGAACATCCATCAAAATGTAACAAGATTTTTCGAAGCTGTTTGAGGGAGTTGCTGTTTACAAAGATCACTGTCAAAGAAGCCAAATATGTTTGTTGGGTTTACAATGCTGATCATGCTTTCAGTGGCCCAAATCAGGTCAGTTTGGATGGGTTCATTTTATCACTTTGCGAATTTTAATATTTAGTCAAAGGTTAAATATGGCCACAACATTACACCTCCACACTACTTGACAACCTACATTACTAATACTATTTGAGACATTGGAATTGACTTTGTGTGACTCTGTAAACAGAGAAATAATTTAATAAACTTCTGATTTGTGTGCTGAATATTCTTACCAACCACTATGACAAATGGGTTGTCTGCATTTTATGAGTAATAATGTTAATAAATCATACCAAGAAAATCCTGCTCTACAGATAAAACTGTTCACATTTTGACTTGTCATATCAGTCAAACTTCATCTTTTCCAACTTAATCGAAATGTTTGGCATACACAATTCTTGTTTGTGAGCAACTGAGAGAGAATTTATGCAAGAGTATCTTGAGGAAATCCAAATGACAGCCAGAGATGAAAGATTGATGGAAAACATGCAAAGCTCTTAATCTTAATTGGCTCGGTTCATGAGTTGTTGGCAAAAATAAAGAAGAAAGTATTTAACTGCTCAGACAAAGCAATGGTTAAGTAGCTTTACTTGACTGCAGTAATTCTGATCTGCCAATAGTCTTGATATAGCTTGCTATTGTACAGTATATATTTACTAAAACTTTGCCCTGTAGCGTAGTTTCGATCTATAAATTCTAAATAAAGTTTTCATGGTTTAATAAACAGACAGTTTTATGTGCCAGTTAATGGCAGGGTCTTACATGTAATAGCTCGACTATGACAGGTAAATATGTTTTCGTCAAGTGTTAAGTCTGAAATGTTTTTCCTCTTAAAGCAAAAATGTCTTTCACTTTGTTTGAAAGTGACTATGATATTTGAGCTTGCTATGATGAATAAATTAGAAGGTTCAATCTACAAAACTCAGCACGAGAGAAATTTTCAACGTCATGAAACCGATTGAACACCACGGCCAAGCCATGTTTAATGTTTTCCATTTTCAACATTGAGAATGGACTTTGCATTGTCAGGAGGGCATTAAATCTTAAAAGACTACAGATTTTTCAGATTTTTCAGTTTGGAGAAGGCTGTTGCATAAAACCCATTGTGGACTTAATCATTTCGTATCATTTTCAACCATAATGAATATTTCTCCTAGTCAATTTCTTTCACAAGTGAAGGGTAGGGGTCAAATTGGTCTATTCTGGGGAGTACTTATTGTCAGTACAACTTAAGACAATTATCATAATAATAATAACAGTAATAATAATAACAACAACAATAACAACAATAATAATGATAATAATAACCTACACCACAGAAACTCCTTCCTCTTCACTGATTTTTGCCCTGCAGTTGAATTTAGAGGAATGCCATTTGAGCCTTGACCGATTAATTGATATGTTCCAAACTGTGTTCTTTCTTTGAGAGGTCGGTAAAGTGTCTGATTTGTTAATATCTGCTCATCTACAATATAGATAAAGTCAATTGTTGTTTTTGATGTTTGAGTATCTGTCAGTTTTGTACAGCTCTGTCTATGAAATATTACACAGTTGCACTGTCTGATGTGGTATTAATTATGCTCCTGTTAATTTATTGGATTCTGTATTCAAGATTTGGCATTTCAAATCTTAAGTCATGTCTGTGGGACAAAAAGGTTTGTTTTGACTTGCAATCTCCAAGAAATTGTAGCTTTAATTTGTCCTCGTTGATATCATTCAATCATTTAAACATACGGTAATATGTACATTAATAATGGCTTAGCATCATGTCCTAAGATTTTGTACATCTGCATAAAGACATCCAGTAGTGTCAAACTGTCAATTATACTTTGAACCCTTCCAAGTGATTTGATTATGTTTTCCGATTTTAATTTCAAACATTTTCCACAATCTTCAGTTGATAATAGCTTGAAAAGCATTAAAAAGCTGGTTAGACCTTCGAATTGCAGTCATCCAGGTAGCCAACTAGAAGTAATTGCTGTGAAGATGTCACATGGAAACGAATTCAATTATAAAGAAATAATGTTATTATACTAGTAGGGAATTGGTGTGCTGTATATTTTGACATTTTGCACACTTGCTCACTGGTAGTCTAGTATGTTGGGATAGCAGGTAGCTAAAAATTGAATGATAGTGTTGGCAAGATACATCTCAACTTTCTTCAACAATGTGTGATTTAAAAGAATATTTTCCCTAGCACCAAGTCTGACATCCAGACAGTTACGACATCTTCCGTAATTCACAAATTATATGAGACAACTTTGCCAAAGTTTGAGATGTTCTTTCATTCATGCTGGTGCTTTTTTTCTTGAAGCAGAAAATCTTTCTTATATAGAGTATGTTGTACCTGGGTAAATTATTATCCGCTTGTACATATCATGATATCAATGTTAATCATTCGTCCTTTTCCTTTGTGCTTTTTATGCCTGTTTATATTTTGTAGATTTTATCTTAAAGTGGAATAAACAACAATGAATTGAACTGAAAATCCTTAGTCTCAGTGAGGACGATTTAAAAATGTGGAGTCTAAGATTAATTTAACAGTTCATTTATTGCTTATTCTAAGAGTTTTTTTTAATTTGCCATGATTTTGACTTTTCTAAAGTAAATTACTTCATCATCATGTTACATTTTGCCTGCAACCTAATGCTTACGTTTTTAAAAGGAACGGTTTAAAGTGTAAACGTTAATAATTTAGACCCATAGACTGAGTACTTACTAGTTGCCATAATTATCAATTTATCTGAAAGAAGAACTCCAGACATGTAACCCGTACCCTGAAATGATGAATGTCTTACAAACATGAAGAAACGTACCCAAACAATTTGTTTTCTTACATTGAGCTATAGGTTTGACAAATTAATACTTTTATTTCTGCTTTAGCACAATATTTTGTTTTGAGTCTTTGACAAACAAGTTTACGTAAGTTACTCAAGTATTGCTTAAAATAAGATTACTATTTCAAGATCAAATCCTTAACACTTTTCTACGGAACTCTTTCCGACAATTCTACGGTTGGTTTAATTGTGAGCGAATGTTTGATTTTCAACATTTCTTTGACCAGCCATCTTTCATTTCAATATATAGCACAAAGTCAGGAAGAAGAAATATTTGCCTCTTCTATTATACAAAGTGAAACTCAAGCTAGTGAGCTCAACTCAACTAGCTGCTTTTATTCATCATTTATAACAATATTTTGGCAGTTATACATTGTCTATTTTTATATATTTACTTTTTCATCCATTTTTTTAAAGCTTTTTTTCCAGACAGTCTGACAGATTTGATCTTCCATGTATGCATTTACAAACAAATTACAAAATGGCAGGCGGTGAGATTGCTTGGTAATTTGTCATGGCAAAGTGTGACAATCTTTAGCTTGTACTGTAAAGTCATAAACCAGGTCAAAGGAGAGCCATTTCGTTGGGGGAGTTTAGAGCCTCTTGAAATAATTCGATAAATTAGAGAGACTTGCTCAGTTCTTTTTCTTTGCTTCTTTCATTCTGGAAAGTTGTTGTTCTCTGAAAGAATTCAAGTTATATTTGATTTTGACAGTGAAAGAAGCTGTTTTAATTAAAGCATTGTTTGAGTTTGCCATTTCATTTTTTTCTTCTGAGAGGGATTGGTTGGTTGAGGAGAGGTTCATTCCCAAATGATTTTATTGTGTTGTCAAACTGTCGATGCTGTATTCTGTACATTTTGCATCTAGACAAATCTTAAACACTGATGGCTTCTTTGATACAAAAATTTAATTTGGGAGTTATTCCCCCATGGTCAGTTTTTTTTTAAGTGTACATTAGTCTCCTTTTGTTGTTAAGAAATATTCAAATTCATAATTTTTTTCCCTCGTGGTATTTGTTTCATTAAAGGTCTCTAAGAGCTCTGCATCTTAATCAAACATGCTACAGTAGCTGTAGATTAGGTTTCCTTTGTTGTCAGGAAATATTTAAAAGTAAGTTTCAAATTATACGGACCTTTTTAGTATGCTCAAATTTGTATGCTCAAAATCAATGGATAATAAAGCAAAGAAAATGACCAAATATACAGATGCCATGTCAGTAGCAATGATGGTGTGCATTTAAATTGCTTTGTTGGCTCCAGTTGTCTTAATGAAGGTCCAACATTATTCCTTCGAGGGAGTATCACAATCAGCATGGCTTGATGTATATCTGAATAAATTGACAATAAACAAAAATGGGCTTTGAATACAGTATATATCTTAAATTTGAATTAATTCACAAAGCTACTGTACTGTATGATAAGTGTCAAATGGCAGTTTCACCTGTAGATGAACTAAAGATTTAAATTTTTAAAGTTGGCCAAAAATATTTTCTGGCTCTGACCCCTGATCTATATCTTGTGAAGCTAATATAGATTTAAAGGACCTGTATTGTTAACATTATACTGAAGTAATTTGGGTACAGTAACTAATTAATATCAACAATTCTGAAGGTGTGTTTAATGTTCTCTGAAGTGTGTATTTTGCTAATTGCATTATTGTTTTGAAATTTTGGTTCAAAAGCTGCTTAAAGTTGTTTTTCTCCTTCTGTGTAATTCCAGGATTTCCCCCACTTCATGTATCTCAATAGGCATGTCATTGACCTCACACGGCAGAAATTTTACAAAAACAAGTTGGTGATAATTACAAATTTATACAAATAGTTGTTAATATCATGTTAAGCTCTCTCTTGATTTTTCCATCCAGTTACCAACCACAGTTCTAAATTATGCCGAGAATTAAAGATTTTTAGATAAAGAAGAGGATGTAACATAAAAACACCAAAGTAGATTTTGTAAACGTGATATATACAAAATGACAAAAGAGAGACAAGCCTTTTAACAAGAACAAACCCATCAAGCATGCAAAGATTTTGAAATACCTAGTAAAAATTTGAAACTTAATCTGATGTGGATTAGAATGCTATAAATGGAATTTGGTTTAGACCTTGCCGGGAATAATAGTAAACTTTGGAATAAAGCTGTCATAAAAGAGTGTCAGGGTAGATTCTCAAGGTAGATTTCTGACCTACCAGGGATGATAGCAGCCCCATGCAAACAGGACATTTGCATATGAGGTCTATTTTGTCATCCAGTGGGTATGTTTTCGTTGTAGGTGGGTAAAACAGCTTGATGTGATGGAGAGCCTACAGAATTAGAAAAAAAAGGACAAGTTTTCAAGATGAATTCCCCTTAGTTTGTGTTAATGAAACAGTTTATGTTAATTATGGATTGAAGTATACATATGTTGGTAACCAGTTGATGCATTTTTGTAAAGTTTCATTTTTGTAAAGTTTTTATTGAAGCATATACAAGATTCCCTTTTTGCTTATGTTATGTTGCAAGTTGGGTTTTAGGATTGGAATACTGTATATGTTGGTATTGAGTCATTTGGTGAATTTGATATTCCATGAGGCTGAGGTGCGATGGCATGTGGGGGATGGGGAGGGGGGAGGGTAACATAAACCAAACACATATTCCACAACTTGCTCATATCAAGCTGTATTTGGTCTTAGAACAGAATTTTCATAGGTAGAAATACTGATGAAACTGAAAGCTAAAGTTAGATAAACCATGAAATGTTTTTCTTGTGATTATGTAGTGGTGTCTTTCATGAAAACTTTGTGAAACCTGCACTGGTCATCACTGTAGTTAAAAAATTTGCCAATAACAAGCAAGATATTATAATTTTTAAAAGGAGCAGTGTTATTGGTCAAATCTTTCCAAAAGGAATAGTTCAGGGTTTTGTTAGTGCGGCACCGCACTGTGTGAATTGGTTGCAATTGTCGACCATGTAAACTGCACTGTATTCATGTACTGTATGTGTGCTAAATCTTGGTACGGGCATATGTACGTACATCTAACGACTAACATCATGAAATTTGCCCCTCCCTTTTTTAACATCCCCCAATATTTGAAAAGTCCCCCAAGTTACATAAATTGACTGGGGGATTACCTCCCTTTTTGGTTTCTTGCTGTAAGCTACTGCTGCCTAGAACCTATAGAGCATTCAACTTGGCATGTGTGTATGTATGTATATGCGCGTGCGTGTCTGAGCCTATCATACCAAGAGACCAATCACACAACCAACTGACCCTGTCTGAGCAAGTACAAAACACCATTCGAGTAACTGGAACCAATAGCACAACACTAAAACATTACTCATTGTGGCACTGGCCAATCATCATGTTCCTACTAACAGTTGGCCTCAGACCCCACAGTTGCTACTTCTTTAAGATATCCATCACTTTACAGCATGACAATATTTAATGAACACCATTATCTAAACTGCCTTTTGCAACACAGCGACTACACCAAACAGCCAGGAACCATACTGTAGCATGCAGTGCTACACTGCTGTACAGTATCATATCTTACACAGTTTACGGTGCAGTGTCTGATGTAACGAAGGTACACATGTTACTCAGTTATAGCGTACAATGTAATAGAAATCTACCATAGCATGCAGTGCATTCTTGTTTGACATCCTAGAACTGACACTGCTGTACACTATGCTATCTACACAGTTTATGATATAGTGTCTAATGTTACGAAGGTACACATGTTACTCAGTTATACCGTACAATGTAATAGAAATCTACCATAGCATGCAGTGCATTCTTGTTGGACATCCTAGAACTGACACTGCTGTACACTATGCTATCTACACAGTTTATGATGTAGTGTCTGATGTAACGAAGGTACACATGTTACTCAGTTATACCGTACAATGTAATAGAAATCTACCATAGCATGCAGTGCATTCTTGTTTGACATCCTAGAACTGACACTGCTGTACACCATGCTATCTACACAGTGTACGGAGCAGTGTCTGATGTTAAGAAGGTACACATGTTACTCAGTTATACCGTACAATGTGATAGAAATCTACCATAGCATGCAGTGCATTCTTGTTTGACATCCTAGAACTGACACTGCTGTACACCATGCTATCTACACAGTGTACGGAGCAGTGTCTGATGTTAAGAAGGTACACATGTTACTCAGTTATACCGTACAATGTGATAGAAATCTACCATAGCATGCAGTGCATTCTTGTTGGACATCCTAGAACTGACACTGCTGTACACCATGCTATCTACACAGTTTATGATGTAGTGTCTGATGTACAGTAACTTAGGTACACATGTTACCTGGGTAAAATTCCTGATTTTTTGTTAACATGTGGCATCCTCGGGTCATATCAGTAAATTGCTTTGCATTTAGGAAAAACTATTAGGTGAATTCAGTGAATTTTAATGTTTTAATAGAACCATACAAGGTTCCATTTGTAGATTCCAAATTTTAGATAAAATGTTGAATTGGAAGCCACCCGACGTGTAAGTTGTAATCCATAAGCCCTTGCAGGCTTCTCCCACACTTGTGGTCACTTCAGGGTCATAAATATAACTGCTGATTATAATTAACATTATTATTATTATTATTGTTGTTGTTGTTGTTATTATTATTATTATTAATGTTTCTTTTAGATCACAAGGTCAGTTATAGAATTAAAGTGCACAGTAGATGTTGGTATATATATGCCAGCTGGTTGAAATATAATGTTTTCTTGATTGAACCAAGCAAGATGTAAGTGAATTTGAAGTTGTCCATGAGGCCCCCTGGGGTAATTATGGAACTTTATATAGTTCACTGTTTTTGTGTGCAAAGCTTTATTCTCTTGTGCGTAGACTTGCATATTAAGAACAGACCAAGAGCTGTCATGTTATTATTCAGATATGATCGATAGATTTCCGACCGTGTCAGCAGGCTTTGTAAGGAATCCCAGACTGGTCAAATTTGGAAGATACTATAAGAAAATTGAAAAAATCAATATAAAATAGGTAACAGTTTAAGTTACTGTTTTGCTATCCATAAATCATTCATACCGGTACTATAACTTACCATTGCAAAGCATACTTTCTCTGTCTGTCAAGGTTTCTCTTCTTCTTGCAAGCTAACTGAGCACTGTCTTCTTCTATTCAACAGAACTTTTCCCAACTGTAAATTTGGAGATAAATGCCTCTACATTCATCCAAACTGCAAATTTGATTCGCTGTGTACAAAACCCTCTTGTCCATACACTCATGCTACAAGAAAATCTGTTCCACCAGTAGCCCTACATCTTGGAAAACCGATGCTGCATCGCCCTGCACCTCCACCACCTCCAAGACAAGGTAAGGGTTTCCTCAAATGGTGACTGTTTCTTGTGTGACATTTGGTTTTAACATTCTGGATATAAGCCTGTATTTGCAAAAAGATATCATTTCATAAAAGAGGGAAACATTAAAAGTAAAGTTCGTTTTTAATTTGTTGCCAAAAAAAAAATCATGCATTATGGATGACTAAAAAAGGTAAACCTGGTCATTTGAGGTCAAGAGAGTTGAAAACTATGAAAACTTGTAAGCACAAGTCTTGTTTTTGATAGCAATCAAAACTTCTGCATTCATATTGAGTGTGTATGTGTGTATGTGTGTGTGGATGTTCCCATTCTTTGTAAACATATCTCAAAGATGAAAAACAAGTTTGAACATGCAGATCCTTAATATAGATGCTTGAAAAAGAAACACACAGGTTTTTTTTTTTTTTTGGTTCATGCATGTTAGTCATTTACATTTGGAATTGGAGCTCAAGATGTGAAAAGCATACCTAAAGATAAGGAGGGAAACGATGTGACCGAGCTACTGTGTATTACATCAAACATGTGGATGGATCGATGTTGCATGACCTACTGTGCTGTATATTACATCCAACTTGTGGATGGTTCGTAATGAATAGAAGAAGCATTTTGGATTCAATATGGGGATCAGGACAAAAATGATCAAAAGACAATAGATTGAAATGCAGAAACCTTGGGAACAGATATCAAGAAGGGAGACTTAGAAGATCTCAAGCAGGGCAAACAGTGCCAGTCCGAGGGAGGGGAAACTTAGTCTATCCCAAGGACGGCAAATGATGCCAGTTTGAAGGAGGGGAAAATAGTCAATCCCAAGCAGGGCAAATGGGGCCGATCACAGGGAGCAGAAACTAAGTCCATCCCAAGGAGGTCAATAGGGCCAATTCTAGGGAGGGGAAATTTAGTCGCTCTCACGCAGGGCAAACTTAGACAATCTCAAACAGCGGTAACTTAGTCAATGTCAAGCTGGGCAAACTTAGCAGATCTCTCGTTGGCCTAGATGCATGTCCTTTAATTGAGGCTAAGAAGATAAGCGGTTGGAGGAGGTCAGAGATCAATTTACAGTTATCATACAAGATGTTCAGCTGGCATCGTTATCATTGGGTGTTTGGACATTGGGTTACCATTAGAAGTACTGTACAGTAAGATACATACTGTACGTTAGATTGTGTTAGAGTCATTCAACCTCATTCTGTACTAAGTGTCATCCACGCAATATATCTTCTGCATTAAAAGTGTTCTAGATATCTCAGACTTGGTCGCCTAGTTCTGAGTTTTTTGTATTGTTTTTGCTTACCACATTCGAGTAACGATGTATGCAATCAAAATAGTCTTCTCATTTCTCAAATTAGAGGCTCAGAACAACTTGTCACAACTTATCAAAATTCAAATGTTAGATTCTTCAAAAGAGGCGGTCTATCATGTCCCTAACCCTGACCAAATTTTTAGCCATGGTGTATGTTTGCATTCTGGTTACATATTAACAATATGTGATCATATGACAGTGCACATGTATGTATCCAGTACAGTTTGATTGCCTGTGGCTATACGATACCAAACCATGCATGCCAAATTTAACTTAATGACATTTGATCATTTTTCTAGAGAGAGTACAGTAATGCATCTTTTACCAACATTGTGATATTTGTCTTAAAGGTTATGAAAGCTTCAGATAAGTGATAGATCTGTCAATTAACTCGTTTTGAAAAAATTTTCCCTCTCTGTCTCTCATGGGAACTGATTACATTTGTCATCTTAATGTCATCCAATTCAAGCAACTTCAAAATTCTAAATGAAAGGCGTTAGTAACATCTTGCGAGTTGTTCCAGAAGATTAACTCATTACGAGACTTAACAATGGGCTGTTGGGATAGAAGTCTTGACAGATCTATCGAAAGCAGAAGAAAATGAAGAAGACCAAAAAAACAAAAACAAAAAACGAAGGATTCTGAAAACAGAAATCGAAGGATTCTGAGTAATTGCACTTTCTAATTTGCAGTTGTATTCCCATATGACAGCTGGTAAAATGAAAACTGGAGTTTCATTTAACAGTTAAAATCCCTAGGAGGAATAGGCTGTCAATAACAGGTCAAACAATAGACTATCTTAAGTTAACTGATTGCCTAAGGTGATGGTGAAATTATTTGGCAAAGTCGTATGTTGACAAGATATTAAATAATCATGTTAGTGAAGTTCGTGTGAAAGATTTATTCCCGTAGGATGAGTCTGTTTTTCTCGAACAAATGAGCAATCTCAGCAAAGTCTTGACGTTTGAAAAGTGTGATGAAGTATGTGTTGATCCTGCACATTTTCATTAATGGCTGTGTTAAGGTTGAGTGGTGCGTCCTGCAGAATGCAAAATGTAGCTCTATATTTGGGGACCACCTGTTTTGTCCTTTCTGTTTGTTGTTCTACTGATGTGGGTATCCTTGTCCTGGGTTGATCTCACACTGTTGTCCAACACTGTTAATAATATTAGAATACTACTGACCAGGTACATAATTCGTATCAAATCTTGCAATGTATAAATATACATGTATATGTATATATAATGAATTTGTCTTTCATTATGGGTTTTCATCCATATGAGTGGCATGCATATTACCATTTTGATCACCTAACTCATTGCACAATTGAAACACTTTCAATTATTTGTTTAAGTATTTTCATTACAAAAGGTTTCCTTGGCTATTCGTACATTTCTTAACTTATTTTATGTTTGCATATAAAAACAAAGAGTTGTGTGCATTCAAAGAAGAAATTGCTTCCTGCAGCTAATTTGAGACTTTCTTACTGGAATGGATTCCAAAATGAACCATAAGATTTTAATTCTCAGAATTAATTGGAAAGCTTAAAATAGCCAAGTGCTACATCATTTTCAACTTACAGTACTGTAGTTATGTTTATAAATGCAATCGTTTAGATGAGACTTAATGATGTATGATCTGATATGGTCTTCCAAATTGTCAAACATTCTAAACTGAGCTAGAACCGTAAACTGGATACCCACACGACATGAAGTGTAACTAGATTAGACCATTAACCTTTACGTCACATGCATATATATGGTTGATTAGCATTGTAAAATAAACTGCCCTTGAGAGACGGAGTCTTTATTTATTATACAGTTATTATTCCTGCCTCTTGTAATAACATTTTATTGCAATACTGATGACTCCCAATAAAAAGTAGCTTGACAATATATTTAACAAATGTTGGCTCTGTGTGAGTATGATATGGGATAACATGAATATATGAATAAAATAACTTTTATAGCTTTGCAAGGGATACTTAATCAGCCATTTTGTGGGGTTGTTAATCTAATATAATGTGGTGTTAACTGTAATGTAATGTGGGTTTGTTAATGTAAAAGTCTCCAGCTGACTGATCAGCCATTTTGCTTTTACTTTTGTCACTGACAGGAGTCAAGGCAGCGTGCAAGTTTCATCCAGGTTGTCAGAATCCACAGTGCACATTTCTTCATCCAAAAGTAAGCTTAAGTAATTTAAATAGTAAAACATCTTTTTGAATAGTTTGCCAATGTGGCCAATTTTCAGTAGTTAATACATTGCTTATCATTGTTTTATACTGTAGTTTCAATATATATATATACTCTCTAGTACTCTCTAGTAGTTTTGTGCTGTAGCAGGAAGGGTTTAGAGATACCTGACATTTGAAATGAGTCCAGATAAATGATTAGTCTACTTTATGCAGATACTTTCTTGATAGATATTTGCAGTGAGTGGACGAGATACACCAAGTCAGATATTTAACCCACGGGGAATCCCTGCAGTAATGTCTCTTTGTTGTTAAGCCTATGAAATACACAGTATATCCAGAAAGAAAAAAAGAGGCCTTTACAGTACATCAAATCCTACGGAATATGTTTGACTCGTTTTATAAAGGTATATAGTTTAACGTCAACATGACATACATTTAGGAAATTACAGTAATGAGTAATCATGGTTTGTTCAAATGAAATGAATAGTTGTCCTAATTAGATTAAATGTGCTGTATCATAGAGTTGTTTACCACGAGGCCTCTCAAATCTCTTTAAATGTTTTTTCAGAACTCTAGTATCTGATCTTAACATGAACAATTCTAAAGACTATCCTGACTAACTCCACCCCCCCCCCCCACTTTATAATCATTCTTCTTGTTTCTTTCAAGTTGTGCCGTTTTGGGAAAGGTTGCTCTCGTCTAGGATGCAAGTTTTTCCACGCCAACGTTGCGGTGAGATCCTCATTGACGTGGACAAAAGAGGCCAAGCATATCAGGTCTGTGTCCTAGATTTTGGTTTTTTTTTGTTACCGCCTCCTCTTTTTACACATAAAAGGCAAGTGATGACTTGGAAAACAGAAGAGCAGTTAGTTTGTAAACAAGTTTCGGATGCCTTTCATGATGTGATCAATTGTCTGCAGAAATATCTATTATGTGCAAGAAAAAAATCATGTTTCCACTGTGATATTTGGCTCCCAGATGACTTAGGCCAACAGGAAGGGTACTGGGTGGTGGTTCTGAAATAGAAAGATTCAATTTACCCTACCAGTAGACGAGGGTTTGTCGACACTTGACCCCTGGTTGTTAATTAGTTAACAGTATAACAGGAGGCAGAAAGAACATGACCTCATTAGCAAAAGAACAAAATAAAATCAACACACCTTGTGTATTATCTGATGCAAATGGCCAAACTATGTCTTCTCCAAGAACACTAATAATTTGCTCCATATGCAATATTCAATGTTCATTGTTAAATTGTTTTCAATAGTGATTTCATATCATGATTTAAGTTTTTTTTTCCTATGGTTGACTTATATTAACTGTTTTAAGTTCGAAATATTTCATATTTTAGTTGTAAATTCTTGCGGATTACATATTGGGGATAAAACTGCTATTTTTTGTATATGATTTTCCCCTCAGCCAACGGCCATTTGCGGCACCCACAAGCACACCTGCTCCTGTACCAAAGTCAGCGCATCTTCACATAAGACCAGTGCTCACTCCGAGTCCTAACATGTCCTCTCCTCCAAAGTAAAACATCGCATCTTTAACCTCTGGACAACTCTCGACGGAGACGCCAAGGTACGAACAGAGACTCAACACAAGCAGGTTACCATGGAGACTGGATCTAAGGTTTCCATTGATTGGACACGGAACCTCATGTGGGGTCTTGTCGATGGATTCAAGAAGTAGTTTGTAAATGCGTTGTATTCAGTTCAGGAAGAATGTCACCGGAGCGATATATACTACATATATGAAGTATCACACTTAATGTAATTTCTACTAAATATACATGAACTGTAACCACAACAGAGAAAGTTCAGTATTAACAGGGATATTTAATGGTAACCACGGCAACCTAACCTAGCCATCCACTGCTAATCATGCACATCATACTAGGCTGCCAGAGTAATTTCAGGGTGGACCACAACATTATCATGTTTGCTTTCATTTGTTGCGTTTTTCTGTTTTAAGTGACATCTTTAGTGAAATTGATGAATAGAAAACTTCTGATAGCAATTTTTGGACTAGATTGTATTTCCTTCAAGTTGTGTCATTTCTGCACTAGCATGTTTTCCTTTTCAGTGGTGTCATTAGAACCAAGAAAATGCTCAGGAGGCTGAGAATTCTAGGTTGGGAAAAACTGTAACTGTTTAGCTGTAAAGATGAGCAATGGATCTCACCTCAAACACCAATACATGGTAACTTAAATGTACTGCAACACTTCTGGTTTTACGCTATTAGAGAAGTCAAAACATCAAACTATGAAGACAAAGAAAAGTGTGCCATCTGAACTTATATGGACTGTTTCTTCATATTTCAATATTTTGTGTAGGTGCAATAAGTATACCAACCCTACTATTTTTAGTGGAGGGCACCGTAGGTCACCAAGGTTATTGTTCTTACTATGTTTGTCTACCATATGACTACAAGAACCCTCTTTTATTGATAGAAGTCAATGCCAGGATAATGCCTTGTAAACTGTGAACTCCAGCAGTAAATGTTTGCTGAATGCTTTATCAAGCCCCTCTCCTCCTTCACCGCCCAACCATTGTCATATACGGAAGGAAAAAAGTCCTTTTGAGTTTCGAACATGTGTGTTTTGGGGGCATTATAGGCAAGTTTTACTCTACAAGAGGAACTCTGACGCATATCTTGTATAAAGGATTGAATGTAAGATGTTATTAGCAATTAAAATATACACGTATAAAAACTAGTATATTAACTAGTATATTAGGTATTATACTGTGGTTGTTGACGTTTATTGACTTTAAGTCGGTTGTTGGAGAGCATTTTCCTCCATGCTCTTACCAACTCCTGGACGGTTTCTGCTGATGTTGTTCCAACGTTCCTTCACCCTCATGAAAATGCACTACCACTTAAAATAAAAATTGAAAAAATCATTTGTCTCGCATTGAATTTGTATTTATTGTACAGTTTGATATCAAATTGAAGGGGATTATCTCAATCGAAAAAGAACTTGCATTACTGTATTTAAATGTAATGGGAGATGCAAGCCCGGGTATTTATTGCTACATACATATCTACATAATTTATTGTACAGTTTGATATCAGATGGAAGGGTATTATCTTAATCCCCCCCCCCCAAAAAAAAACCTTACTGTACATAACAGGATAAAAATGTAATGGGAGATGCAAGCCCGGGTATTTATTGCTATATACATATCTGCATAATTTATGATGTAATAAATCCATTTTATACCAATAATGCCATGATTTCTTATAGAAGGAAAGTAAAAAAGGATTAAATCTCTTGCAGAATAATCTGTCCAACCGACTTCAGCAAAGAAACTGAGGATGTACGTAAGCTCCGATATGCTTTCAAAGACAGATAATGCAAATGCATTAGGAATTTTTAAATGATTTTGTTGCCGAAAGGAGACTGTTTTTTTTTTTTTTTGATTGAGTGAGTGTGTTCTTGTGTCGGTCTGCTTTCTTGTAATAGTATCTTTGCGACGACTTGCCTTCAAACACATGGAGCTCTAATCGTGCAAATGGGTTGAATTTTATATGCTTTCTGATGCCTTGCATGAAATAACGTTGATAGTGTCTTCTTTCTGTAATAGGTCCTGATTATTGAGGATTCCATACCCTTCCACATTATTTTTAATTTTAAACTAAACAATGCGTAAAATACTGGATTCCAGCCTATTAACAAAGATTGCAACCAGATATATTCAGAAGTACTCCAACGATAACCTCCGTTATGGAGGAGATGAGATCTGCAACTCTATGGATTGCAGTCTTGTTTGAAATTGTGGTGCTAGTGATTCATAGTGACTCAAGTTTACAGGAAACTTGCACGAACCTGCATGACAGGGAATGTAACCACAATAAAGTATTGCTTGGCCGTGGGCCTAAATAGGAAAAGTGCTTTTCGAATTGACTTTCATTGCAAACTCACAAGGTCTACATGAAACCCATTTTGTTTAACAGCCAATATGTTATTTAACAGCCAAATGTATTGTTTTACAAAACTAGTTGTTCCCAAGCGTGAAAGTTGTACATTAACGTCTTATAAGACAAAATGGCGGCGAGTCCCTCATTTGTAGGCCTAGCCTGTACAAAATAGAATGTATCACAAATGCCACAACATTGATCGGAAGGAGAATCTGCCTTGGTATTGAGGTTCAAACAGCTATGTTGTCACATATGAAGTACGGTACTATACTTAATAAACATATGAGTCTCCCCAAGGTCATCAATGTCTTCAAAACCGAATAAAGGGCGCTGTCCATTACAGTAGATCGGAACATTGCATACGGATATGCAGTAACTTATACTGAAATTTACTTCGAGGTGCTACTTTTTATAATTACATGGTCTTGAAACTTGTCCCTCTCCAGAATCCTTTGATTTGAGACAAACTTAAATTAAGACATTTAGGTAACGTTTAAGGATTGGGAAGGGTTGGTGAGGGGTGGTGTAGAGATGGGATGCATTCTGGTATACCTAGTTTACAAGTGAGGAAGTCATATGGGAGTGGCATTGAAATGTAAATCATAAAGTTGTAATGAAGGAGAGATAGGTGCTTTTAGTTCCATTTTCTGCGTTATATCATCATTAATATTGCAAACGAATTTCTGAAGTGCTTTTGAGCCATTTGTACAATATATAACGGGAACCTAATATATGAATAAAGAAACGTAACCAAATGACAACCATTCAGCACTTTTGATAAACGAAATGTATGAACACTGACATTAACTACATATTGTCATTGTTGCACTACTTAAAACAAGACACTCAACTGAGGTACGATTATGACTATATACACACAACAATGAGTCAAATGACTCAGGACGAGAAAATAACCTTCGAAATGTAAACTATATTAATATTGAAACAATCCGTGGCAATAGTGGAGTGACCGTCCGTCATATTAACAGTAAGGAATCTTGCGCCCCTGTTCAGAAATGACCTCTTTGACTAAGCAGGGAGTTGTTATGGAACAACTCCCTGGACCAAGTAACACACTTTCGGTTTTATCAGGGTTACTTTTAAGAAGCAAAGAAGGACATCCAATTCTGTGGGGGTAATACCGGCAAGACAATATATCAGAACTTAACGCAGAAAATCGACTTTGAGAATATTTGTTGATCTGATCATCATCATCAGTAAACCCATTCTTGTTATATACAAAAGAGTAGAAAGATCTGAAGCCGATATTGAATAACACCAGTAGGGGCGTGATTTGATGAGTAAAAGTGGTTGGGGAGGCCGTCAAAGAAATTTTTGGATTTTATAAAGCCCCTAGATGTAACATGGTGCAATGTTTATAGGTTATTTCCCACTAATAATATTTCTGTTTTTGAAAATGTAATTAAGCTATCTGCATAAAAGCGTTGCCAGATTTATTGAGTGACATAAAGAGTAACAAATGGATTTAAATAATAGTAGTCAAAATGAATCGATCTTTTTTAATAGCCTTTGTTATGACAGTATGAATAAGTATAAAAGTATCGCGGAGTTGTCCATATTGCTGTGGCATAACCAAACAAATTACAAACCGAACTGTATGAAAAAGGCAACTCAAACCAACAACCCTCTCCCCCTCCCTCCCCCGTTATCCCACCTATGAACACCATTTTTAACACATATCCCAGAAGAACATCAACGTCAACAGACTAATTATCACAGATAAAATTTCTCTGCTCTAGGTGTAAACAACAGCAACCTATGATGAACAGAGAACTTATTGTGAAAAAGGTTGCATTAATATTTCACATGTAGTAAGATGTCATAAATTGGAGCCATACTGTGATCGAAGCGAATCGAAATGTGGCATTACTCTAAATGTGACTGATGCCACACTAATGAATAACAAAGTTCTCAGAACACAAGTTTGTGTTTGATATCGCGATAAAAATGTCCAAAATGTAGTCATATGGCTTCTGCCATTTTGCGTTTATTTACCATACTTGCCATACTTAGCATAAAATGAACTATTTTCTATGATGTCCTTAGTTTATTGATTGGAAATATATAATACAAAGTGTCGCAGTACATGTTTCATTACATATTAACGTGTATGGTACGCCAAGATTGCCATAAGTTCTGAAATATGTCGAATAAATTGGATGGAATCAACTTTGACATCTTTGCAGAATACATACTAATGTCAGATAAAATATTTCTTTCCTCTTTCTACCCCACCCACCAACGGCTTCTGTTTAAGTATAAACCTCTCGGCAAATCACAATTTGAAATACCAACTTTAAGATATAACGACCTTAAAAAAACTTTAACTTTAAAAACTCTAACCGGAAAAATGTTTCCAAACATTTATTAAATGAGATTGCAATCAACCAAACAGTGACGTCCTTCTTCTTCTTTTGTTTATATTTATCAATAAAAGCTTTGAACAGCTATTTCCGGTTATATTTGCATATCCGATTTCATAACAATATGCATATAATTAGCTGAACTATATCATTTAAATCATGACATTTAAGACGAAAACTAGAGTGAATTTTTCCAAATGTGACTTTTACTTGTGATTGATATTAATCGAAATGTGTCTGCACTGGGGACGAAATAAAGTTCATCGAATCGAAATAATTTAGTACTTGCTACTTTTAACCTTCATTTGGTACAAGAAAAAGTCTATGGTCATGGCTTACAGGTTAACCATGCATGTAATTGTTGTCTTCACTTGAAGTAATACCTGTTGCATTTGGTTGAATTGACGGCGACCAAACGTAAAAACGGGTTTATTTTGAAGCATCGCATATCTTCGCATATCTGATGTGGCTTGACGAATGATTTTCATGCCCTACAGGGGGGGGGGGGGCATGGTTTAACCTTAGATACGGAATTGTCATCCAATATAAACTCATTTTCCCCTTTTATATTTAAACCATTACAAAGGAAATACAGATATATGAATAAATGAACACTGTATTCATTTAATTCAAAATAAATTTCAGTTCATTTATGTCTCCATGTCAACGTCGAAATTATATTAAAGAAATAAATGCAATGGGTAAGCTTCGGGAAGCTATAAGGTAAGTACAGCCGTAGGTGCTATACTATGAACCTTGTTTTTGTTGTAATGATATACTACCTGACATGTAATGCTAGTTTAGGGAGGAGATGACATTTAATCAACCCAAAGGATCAAACGTTAGGATTATTTAGCCCTTTTAGACAGTTTGTAAACGTCACCGATTGTTATTATTATTATTACTCTATTTAAGGAATACGTTGCTTTAGGCTGCCTTTATATATCTTTGAAAAAGAAACAGTCAAGACTCTAAATTTTGGGGAATAACGGCCAAGACATTGTCGCGTCCGTCATTGTCTAAAATTTAGGGTCGAAACGGTTTATTCCTATTCTACAACCCAAAATTTATGAAAAACATTCTTATTTGATCAAGAAAGTGGGGAAAAACTTGGGTGGAAAAGGGATTTGTAGCAATTAGAATAACAGGCAGTCGGGCAACCAATGAAAGAGTAGGATTGTGTGACAGTTTCTTTAACCTCTATTTTGTTTCTTTGTTTTCTGTCAAGGAGAACAACAAAATGGCGGCTTTTTGTCTTGTAATAACGAATATTCATGAATGCACCATGTACTCAAAATGATATGTTTACGTGTACTGTTCGTGCCTGTCAAATATCAAAAAGTTCAATACGTTGTGTGTAGCCTACTTCTATACAACAATTAATAAGTAACAACCAGTGTTACGATGGTAGTATTAGTAACGTTATAGTGAAAATTTGTAAACATGTTTGCAAAAAATAGTGATTCACGCTAGGTTAAGACCATTATGGCTAATTAAGAATGTTGTTCACATTTATTTTCATCTGTGACTGATGGATGCAAATAACTAATTATTTACACCATTTAGTCTTATGGTTAGGCTGATAGCCTAGGCTACTTCATATTTCAAAGATCATACGATTGGATTGAGAGTTTGTTACTATATATTAAGTTTGTTTTTTTACCTTAGTCATTTGTGATACAGTTGTAGCTTATCCCTTCAACAAATCTCTAGTCTAATTCCATTATCTGCTGAAGCGTTCAATTGTCTTAATTCATACTTGGAAGAGGTAGAAGAGGTGCTAATCACATTTGTTTGTGCTGATAATCTGGAATAAAGCAAGACGGACTTTTGGAGAGACATTTCGGGCATGTCATTTTTCCCAGCCTGAGGATACCAGATTTACTAACGTTTTTTTTCTTCAGATCTGCATACTAATGAGCAAGGGCGTAGGCACCGGGGGGCTGTGGGCCCCAAGCCCCCAGTGAACAATATGGGGGGGGCGGAAGTATCATTCCGCCCCCCCCCCCGCTTCGCAAGTCAGAAAACCCCTTTTTCATTTCTCAATAAATGATAACAACAATTCGTCATTTTTCTCAGAACATTTTGGTAGAAAAAAATCTCATTTGGAGCACCAAATTGCATCTAAGGCCAGGTGAAAATGCAAAATTATTTACAAAATGGAGTGGGTGTTGAAGTGTGCTA